>CATIWO010396343.1:0-11481 GCA_949673435.1 Macaranga tanarius
GAGTGGCAAGTTGAAAAATTTTGTGGTCACTAAGGGCGGAGAATGGGTGGTGGCATTGGTGAGGATAATGGGTTTCTGGAGCTGAGAGTGATTCTAGTGTGAGTGAGAGAGTTATGGTGTGTTTGGAGGGTGAGAAACTGAGGGAAAGTGTGAGAAAAAATAAGGGATGGTGTGGTAGGATAAAGGAAAATTTTTTATCATTAGTGGACTTCTCTTTTTTTTTTTTTTTTCTTTTTTGTTATGAAAGCAACGAATCAGCCGGTGAAAGTTTGCCACGTCATATAAGAGCTGGCTTCTGCTAAGTTGGTTTTTTATTTTATTTTATTTTTTTGAACGGAGGAGGAGGGATTGAACCCTTCTCTACTACCGCGGATAATCAGTGTTTAACCCCACACGATAAGGGTGTTATTCAGTATTAACCCTACACGAAGAGGGTCCGGAGATATATATTCCTCACGAATGAAGGAATAAATCCCTATGAATGAGGGTGGGCCTCGAACCAGAGACTCATCATTGGTTTGACAAACGCCACACCACCCAACTACCCAAGTTGGGTTTTTTATTTTTCAAATGGATTAAGTTTATAAAAAAAATTGAAATTGATTCAATCTAATATTTCTTTTTTGAAAAATATTCGACACTTAAGATGATAACATTATATGAGTATTTTCAATTGATGAATTGATTTTTTTTAAAAAAAAGTATACGGCATTCTTTGATTGGTTAGGTGTGTTTTTTCAAAAATAAAAAATAAAGTTAAAAAAACTGGGATTGTCAATAAAAAAAACTAGCATTGTTTAGATTTTGAACACTTTCGTATTCAGATTTTACAAGAATGTTATAAAATTTACCAATTCTTATAATTAATAAAATTTAACATGCAAAAGGTGTTTTATAAATTTAAATGTTCTTAAAAAGTGTATGGTAATATATAATGAAACAGTGTTATAATATATATATATATATATATATATATATATATATATATATATATATATATATAGTTTTATGCTTTATAATTTTAAGTATACTAATAAACACGACACGTGCTTCGCACGTGATTATTCTATTATTGGAATCGTTTTTATAAAATAAATTTAAATTACAAAATAATTTACTACGTTTTAAATATTTTTAATTTAATATTTTTATCTTCTAAAAATATTTCATGTATTATTTTTAAATTATAGTTATAATTAGTCAATATAAAATAAAATTTTAAATACATTATTTTATTATATTTTAATAAATTAATTTTTTGTAATTTTTAACAATTCTTACATTAAGTTTTCTATTTTTTTGGTAATTATACATCTTGAATATTTTTTTTAGTACTTCATTTTTTAAAAGAAAATTCTATATACTATTTTTAGATTATAAGCATAGTGAACCATTAGATAATAAAAAGTAATAAAATTAATTTTATTTATCTTTTATTAAATTTTTAAATAATTTTCATTACAAATTAATTTTTTTGTCATGATTTTAACATTTATAATATTAGTATTTATCTTTTTTTAATAATTATATATCACTTTTTAAAATTTTTTCAACTTAATACTTTTCTCTTTCACAAAAATTTTATTTACAATTTTAAATTTATTATTGTAATTAATTATTAATTAATTCAAGTTTATTTAAATTAATTTGAATAATTTTCTTAATAAAATTTCTATCAGTTAAATTGTTAATATTTTTAACATTTTTTTTCTCTTCTTTTTACTCACTATATATCACCTTTTTAATATTTTTAATTTTAGTATTTTTTAAAAAAAATTATATGTACTATTTTTTATCTTATAATTGTAATTAATCATTAGATAAATTAATTAACTTAGTTTTAGTTATTTTAATTAAACTTTAATAAAAGTTGTTGCTGTAAATTAATTTTCTCTATTTTTAACATTAACTTTTTTAAATAATCACATCAGCTATTTAATTATTTTTACTTCTATTAAATAATCACATCAACTATTTAATTATTTTTACTTCTATTATTTCTCTCTATTAAAAAAATTCTCTATATTATTTTTAAATTATGATTATAAGTAATTCTTTAAATAGTAAAATTTAATTACATTAATAGTAACTTTTTTTTTTTATTAAACTTCAATCAATTTTCTAAATTATGCTATTTATTTAATTTAAATTAGTCCAAGTAATAATTCATCTAATTAAAGTATGAAATATAATTTTATTTAAATTAGAACTAAATTTACTATTTTAACATTAATTATTCTATTTTTTATTAATTAAATATCAACTTTGAATCTTTTCATTTTTGTACTTCATTTTTAAAAAAATATTTCTATGTACTGTTTTTAAATTATAGTCACAATGAAGCATTATATAATAAAAAAATAATAAATAATTTTAATGATATTTTATTAAAATTTTAACAAAATTGATAGTGATAATTAATTTCATCATGAGTGTAACATTTTTAAAATTAATATTTTTCTTATTTTTAATAATTATATATCACTTTCTAATTTTTTTAAACTTAATACTTTTTTCTCTTTAGAAAAAATTTAGGCACAATTTTTTAAATTATTATCATAATTAATCATCAAATGATTCAAAGTTAGTTAAATTAATTTTAATTACTTTTAATAAACTTTAATAAAATTCTATACTCAAATTTAAGTTTTTATTGTTTTTTTTTTTGACATTTTTAACATCATTTTTCCTCTTTTCTTACCTATTATAAATCATATTTTTAGTATTTTTTAATACTTTTTATTTTTAATTATTAAAATAATAATAATTATTTTTTTATTAAACTTCAATAAAATTTCTAAATTATGTAAAAGTTCATCTAATTAGAATAAAAAATATAGTTTTATTTAAATTGTAACTGAATCTACTATTTAATTAATTTATATTATATAAAATAGAAGTTTACCTAATTAAAATTTGAAATATAATTTAATTTAACTTATAATTACAATAATAATTAATTTAGTTTAATTTCAATTAATATATTACTAAATTATCTAGATTTTATAAGTTAACCTAATTAAAATAGGAAATACAGTTTCAATTCAATTATAATTATAGTTTTAAATAATTTAATTTAATTTAATTTCAATTAAGATATTACTAAATTATCTAGATTTTATAAGTTAACCTAATTAAAATAGGAAATACTGTTTCAATTTCAATTACAATTGTAATTTTAAATAATTTAATTTAATTTTAATTGATAAATTACTAAACTCTTATATAATAAATAATACGGACAATTTTGTAATTTCACGTGTCCACCCCCTCTTCGTACATTTATATATATTATAGATTACAATGTTACATTAAGGCACCATTTTGATGCCATGATGAAAGACTCAAGCTATGAAGCCCAAAATAATAGGGTCCAGTCTTGAGACTTGAGAGTAGTTACTAAATCTGAACATGTATGACTGAGTTGAGAACCATACATAGATCACTACAGCACACCACCTTGGTGCAACTAATTTTAGTTAGTTGCAGAATTGTGAATTCTAATTTCATGTTCAGTATTTAATTGGGAGATTGTTCTGAGGCAGATGTTGAGACTAATGAATGCTTGGACAACAATGGGGGTTGCTGGGAAGATAAAACAGCCAATATTACAGCTTGCAAGGTTTGGATAAAAACTTGTTCCAGCAGCCATCTCTATGTGCAAACATATGTGTCTTCTAACTGACACCACTTTCATTTGCTCAGGATACATTTCGTGGGAGGGTATGTGAATGCCCACTGGTTGATGGTGTTCAGTTCAATGGAGATGGTTACAGTCACTGTGAAGGTTATTTCAGTGCTTCTAGTTTTTGTCAGCTATGGTGAACTATTGTGCCATTTGAATCTAAGTAAATTACAAGATAGTACTAAAACATGAAGGAAAATAAAACAAAGGCCATGCCATGTTACATAACCTGGGAAAGATACAACATACACTGTACGTAATTTTTCGTGATTGGCTTTAGGTCCAGTGCTGTTTGGATCCAAGTCCACTTGAACATGGAATAAATTACTGTCATGTTTTCTCACATCAGGTGGAATTTGGTTTAGAACTTTTAAGTTGGGGAAGAGGGATGTGCAAGGCAATTAAACGTCCTATATCTGCTGTTCTCTAATCTTTACTCAATTTCTGAAAAACTCTCACATCAACTATAAAAGTTGGGTATTTTTTTTATTGCAACTTAATATGTGCATGTGATCTGTGTATTCTTCACAGATTACTGCAGCTCTAGAGAATAAGGAGAAACCCTCAATTCTTAATGACTCTGAAGTGATAATTTTTGAAGTCCTTGGACCTCTCTAGTTACTATAACAAACTAACGTGTTTGTGTTCTACCTGTCCTTAAGACTAAAACTTGTACTTTAGGGTTTTTGTAACTACTTACAAGAATCTGGATAATTTGGCTATTCTTGTATTGTGAGATATGTTTTCTTAATGGGAAAGTGTTACTGAATGTTTAACGTAATAGAGTCATCTCTAGAGGAAACTAGAACTTGCACTTTAGTTTTGTTGTAGGTGTAGGAATCTGGATAATGTCTTATAATAATTTGTGGGTTTTTCTTAATGGGGAAAATGCTAGTTAATGTTTAGCTTAATAGAGTCCTCTCTAGAGGAAATGACTAAAATATGATGAAAGAGGGGTGTGATACCTCTGAGGACATGATGCCAGTAGACTTGTGTTAGTCAGTTAGCAGTATGAGTACAATATATATGTTGGTGTTTCTGGTGTATCGTTATGTGGATTCTGGCTCTTTCTACCTTTCACTAAAGATAGTTACTTTCTGATGTTATGGATAAATACATTCACATACATCATAAGAGATATGGCTCGTATATTTTGTTAATTGAATCTCTATATTAGCGTGCTATACTCCAAATCAACTATTTTGCAGTGAGTGGGCCTGGGAAGTGCAAGATAAATAATGGAGGTTGTTGGCACGATTCCCAAAATGGACATGCTTTCTCTGCTTGTTCGGTCAGTGATATTTCATGCTATCCAAAATTTTATCCTCCAAAAATTAAAGCCATGTTCGGATTATTACTATTTTTTGCATGCAGGATGATAATGGTGGTAAATGCCAGTGCCCTCAAGGGTTTAAAGGTGATGGTGTGAATACTTGTAAAGGTAAGAGAAGTTCACATTGTAGTTTTCATGCAATTGTTTTTACCACGATTGCTTTTAGAAGGGTACCCTGTCCAAGGTATAAGACTTAACATAATGACAGGTCATTACACAGAATGTCTACAGTTTTGTTTTCTCATTCATCGGCTGGAATTCAGTCAGAGCACTGGTCTTTCCTGCTGCTCGGAAACCTTTAATATGATGTATAATTTGCTTTCAAACAAGAGGTGGTGGGGGCTTTTTTCACCCTTACATTATAGTAGCTTTGGGTCATTTGGTATCCAGGACTAGTTTCTGGCCTTGCAAAGTGCTCAGGCACGGTTTAGCTTGACTTGTTGATTTATGGTGTCAAATTTACAGCTCATTTGCACCGCAGCTTCAGAAATTTTTAGTTATCTGGCTCCCCTTGCATGCACCATTGATTATGTCTCACTAGAAGCAGTAGTTTTATGATCATACTTGGAAAGCAGTATTTTAGTATAAGTCTGTTGTTTCATTTTGAAAGGACTATTTTGCTCGGAAAATCAAGATACCTGCACTTATTTACTTTACGACAATTTGTAGAATAGTAAGCTTGTGTTAGGTCAAAAGGATTTGCTTTTGTGCCATGATTTTGGTTGAAGTTCATGAGAAACTCCAAAGCTTGTCAGCAATACAGATGATATTTGTCTCTACTTTTTGTTCATGCAGATATTGATGAATGCAAAGAGAAGAAAGCCTGTCAGTGCCCAGAATGTAGCTGCAAAAATACATGGGGCAGCTATGATTGTACTTGCAGTGGAGATCTTCTATATATCAGAGACCATGATACCTGCATAAGTATGCTTAGAAACCATGACTCTTTAACTATCCTGTTTAGAAACATGCTATGATTGTTTTGATTTGATTTATACCTCTTGATCAGCAGGTAAGAGAGGTACTGAAGTGAGGTCAGCATGGGCTGCTTTTTGGGTCATATTGATTGGCTTGGGAATGGCTGCTGGTGGAGGATATCTTGTCTACAAATATAGATTGAGGGTAAGCTTGAGTTGTTGATGCATTTTTTTTTAATATATATTTATTACTTTGTTTAGTTTTTCCATTGCACTGCCTTTCCGTTCTGCTGCTCATTTAGTATTTATTAGCCTTTGGAGTTATAGTGCTGTTATTAATATAGCCTTTTTGGTTGTCATCATGCAATGAAGTTATGTTTAGATACATCGCATAGAGTAGGCATGTGCTGAAATCTTAATAGGCCATCTAGTTGTGTAACTTGTTTTCATGAAAATTATGATGCATATGTAACCATGCATCAATGTTTGCAGTTGAAAAGAATCCACTCTGATAACATTTTAACATTACTTTTGCAGTCTTACATGGATTCTGAAATCAGAGCTATCATGGCACAGTACATGCCACTTGACAGTCAAGCAGAAGTTCCGAATCATGTTAGTGAAGAGCGTGCATGAAAATGGCTCTTACCAGTCATTCAAGGATTTCAGTTATTGTGGGGATGATGTGATTCGTACCATACCCTCATCAAGGATTTTGCACCTGGGCTTTGTATGTACATGGACAATAAAAACATGCGGATTAGAAAGCATTACTGAAGTCGTATCATATTTAACAGTTGAAGTAGGGATTTGGCTGTAATGTCTTAGAATTTTGTGTTCCTGTCCCTTAAATCTTGCCACTTAATTTATGTGGTCGTTCTGTAACTCTCCTACGCCCTTTTTTTTCAGCTGTGGCTACACCTTTTGTTTTAATTTAAAGAGAATTGACATGTTTATTTATACAGATGTTCAAAGATTGTGATGGAATTAAACCCTTTTTTTTTTTTTGTGAGTGGATGGAGTTATAGCTTTTGATATGCTGCATGGAACTTGTTGCTCAGAAGAATGTGAATCCAAGCATGCCATGAATGCAGAATAATGAGCTTGAACGAAAGCCATAAACACTCAGCTGCAACTCATGTTTTGGGTGTTCTTCGGCTGCCATGACTAGTTGAAAAAATGAACTTCATCGTGCCAAAACATTTGTTCACCATTGATGATCTGCACTTGCACATTCAGAACAGCTACATTATCGAGCACTCAGATCCAAGTTCGCTAAATTTAAAACATGTTTGCTCACAATAACTGATTACTAAATACTCCATGCGGTATTTGCATTTTTGTTTTTGGAACTTAGGAAAGAGTTTTACCTACGGTGAAAAAGCTAAACTTAGGTATGCCAAAAGTCTCTGGATCACTTGTTTTTCCGAGTGGTTTTGTTCAAAAAATCATCTGATTCTCCGACACTCCGATTTTTTAATAATGTTAGGATTTCTGAACTTCTCTATAATACTATGCACCGAAGATGGGAATATTCCATATGGGAGAGTGGTGACCCTTTATAAGACTGCTATTTCCGACCAATGTTGGCTCCATACTGTAGGAGATATGAAGAATGCATAAATTTTGTGTTTTTTTCCTAGTCGGCCCTTATTCATTGTCTTCCATTGGTCGGAAATGCAAGACAGAACAGGAGCTGTATGGTGGAGACACCTAGTATAAAGCAACATCAGTATCATCTCTAGCATATTTATTAGAGTCTGACACCGGTTTATATATAAAGGGACACACGGATTGAACTGATGAACATGAGTGAAATATTTGCTTTCATCATTTATATTTTAGCAGTGTGAAATGCATTTTCACAGTGGAGGATTAATCAAATCGAGGATATATTTAAGAAAGAACTAAAATCACTCAACAGGGTGGCAACTCTGAACTTTTTGAGTCCCACAATGACTCACTAAAGAGCCTGGCAACTCTGAAGTTCTTCGGTTTCATGTCAGAAGCACAACATCATTTGATGTTGACTCTTTTTTACTATGTAACTGAGTTCATATATATCCTCCAAAATTTAAACTTTTGCATAGAAGAACAAACAATTTCCACTGTTTCAAAGTGACAACATGAAAGATTTAATGAATTTTCCTGATAATTTTTCTCATCTTGCAGTTTTTCAAGATGAATTCTGTACTTATACATAATAAACTTTGTTGTGTTATTAACAGAAAATAATACAAAGCACCACTCCACATTTCTTGATTTAAATTATCATCTTGGTGTGGCGAGCTTCAGGTCAAGTCCAATGTCCATTCCATTGTAAGCAATTGGTGCATACATCCATAGATCATCAGAACTTAGCAGCTGCAGAAATCAAGAAACAATAAAATCAGAAACTTGTCCAAAAAAGAAACTTTCGTGTACAGGAAAAATTCTTATGTCTCTCCTGAATTACCTTGATTTGGAGCTGCAAGAACTTTACATATTGGACTGCTTCTTCAAGCATTGTACTAATATCAACCTGCCATTACAAAAGAATCAAACTTGATATGTTTTTTCCTGAAAATATCAGCCTCAGGAGCTCCAAGATTAATACTATTTGCAGATGATCTCATGCTGCTTACCTTTGTGCCATTAGGGACAAGGCTCTGCAGAATTTTGAGCCTCTCATTTATTCTCTCTCTTCTTTTCTGAAGGAACATAAAGATGGATCCATCAATCTGTAATGTCACATTTTGTTCTTGTATCATTGAACCAGAGAATTGACAAGCAACTTACCCTTGCATAGATGCTCTGAGGATCAGTGGCTGCCCCTCGACCCGCTCGTGTTCTGCCATTCAAATTAAGAGCTCCATTCCCTTTTGAACTCAAACTTGAACTAGAACCTCCATTGGGTTCCTGAGAAGCATTTGAATCATCCTCTGAGCAGCAGCTGCTCGAGGCTGGACCGTTAAGTCCAGCATTACTTTCTTCATCATTGTTGCTACTAAAGTCAAGCTTCTGATTCTTTCTTGACCTTACATTTCTCTTGTTCTTTTGAGCCTACATTGTCAAAAGAAACAGAATCAGATAATCTCTTTTAACTATTTGCTACAAATTCTAATGAAATAGATTGGTTTTTGCACTTACATCTCCAGCATTGCGTGATCGTTTCTTCGAGATCTGGCGGTTGCTTTTATCTTCTGTTAATGGTTCTTGCATTTCCTTCTCTTCCTCCTTCTTGGGCTGCAGATTGTTATCAGGCAAAGCAGATTCTTCAACAAGATTAATGCCATTGCTGGTTTCTTGATGCGAGCAATCATCGCCTTCAACAAGATACGAAGCAGTGTTTGTCACATCTCCAATGTATAAATCCAATGACATTGAACTCTTATTGTTGACCAAAACTGGATTAGTATCACTCAAGTAGTAGCTTTCTTGATCCTGACCAGATGAAGCCGAAAAAAGAAAACTGCTGCCACCACTACAACTACTGCTCCCTTGTGAAAAATTATACAGATTATTAGCATTAGCATTAGCAATATCTGAAGAATGAACTGAACCTTCATTATTGACTCCTGAAGCTGAAAAGTTCATTTCTGAATCATAGCCACCCCAGAAAGATGAAGAAACACCAAAGCTCGAACTCGTGTCGATGCAATTACCAAGCAATTGTGCCATGAAATCAGCCTCTTCACTTGTATACATGCCACTCAGAGAGCTCCATTCACCCTCCAATGTTGCTCCAATAGGCTCCATTTTTGTTCTTTTTAATGTTGTTTACAGGCTAATTGGATACAAGGGTCTTTTGCAGAGCTACAAGTATAAAATTTATAGCTCAGTTCTTGAAAAGAACACAGGATGATAACTAGTATTTATACCAGAAACAAGAATCAAAGAATGTCGGGAAAACATTAAAATTAATAAATAATGTTGCTGTAACAATATCTGAATTCATTATTAGCAATTATTAGAACATGACATGGTCTTAATTCTTTGTAACCTGCAATATTTTAGACAAGTCCGTAATGGGGCCAAGTACAACTCATTCATAGAAATTAAGTTAATTTATGTTTCAAATCGATCAATCATAGAGCTAAAATAGTCCACTAATCCTTCATTAAGAGCCTTTAGAGCACCTTGGACATGATTAAAAGACACACATGAAGAAAAAGAATTATTATTATTGTTGTTACTGTAAATATGCGATTAAAGTTTATGAGTTAGGATCAAGAAAACTAGTCAATAATTTCAGGCAGTTTTGAGAGTGAGATTTGGTGAAGGAATTAAAACTAGAGAATCACACCTGGCAAAAGAGAGACGTGGGGGTGTATGTGTGTGTATGTGTGTTCTTGTTGAATATAATAATATTATTGCTTAAACAATTAATTATAATAAACACCAATGCCATTGATCCAAATGGTATGCAATTCGGATTTATTTAAAGGTTCAATTTTGAGTTTTATATATAAAGAGACCGATGGGAAAGTTTTATACTCTTATAAAATTCATTCAACTAAATTATAATTAATCAAAATTTTTATAACCATTATATATATATATATATATATTAAAAAAATTTACGGGTTCATTTAGCTCGATTATAATTAGCTGAAATCGTTATGGTTATTGAATTAATATTAAGACTAAATAAAAAAAATTGATTATAAATAAGAATAATAAAAATAATGGGCTGCTCTCGATATCAGTGGAAAGATGGTGACATTAGATGATCAAAAATATAGGACGGACGGCTAGCCAGATGAGAAGTATCTTGATTGACATTCTTATAGAATTGCCTGGAATTCCAGACAATGTAATATTTTACTGGATTCTTTTGTCTCCTTTATTGCTGTTCAAAACCTACCAAGTGTTCTTCAACTTCATTAGAATCTATCTCTTTTAATTAGGACTTGTAATCGAATTTGTTCATGTTATAATCAATGGCATTTTATGTGTGACAAATGTAAACAAAATCGTTAATTTTCACTGCTCGGAACTTAAAATTTCTTTAAAAAATTAATATAAAAAATACACATAAATAAATACACTACTACAATTTACACTTATAGTTACAAAATTTTGCCACGAATACAAAAATTGTAGCTAAATATAATTTATAGCCACGGAAATCATAAGTATATAGCTAATTGTATATGTAATTAGCTATAAAAGTTAAAGTTGTAGCTAATAATATAAATTAGCCATGACATAAATTATTTTGTAGCTAAAAAATAAAATTTTAGTCATGATATTTAACATCGTGGCTAATTAAAAAATATTAGCTAGAAAACAAGTAAATCTGTAGCTAATTATTTAGAATTTAGCTTTAAATATTAAATCTGTAGTTAATTTTAGTTTTAGCTACAAAAACTAAACTGTGGCTAATTAAAAATATAAATATGAAACTAAAAAGTTTCATATCCCACATTGAAAACAAGTATAAACAAATTTTTTTTTCTATTATAAATAAGTCATTAGTTTTATTTTATGTTTAATGATTTTTTTTTTAAAAAAAAAGATAATGCTACACTTAAGTAGTATTTATAAATAAAACTAAATTTTAA
>CATIWO010396393.1:0-37666 GCA_949673435.1 Macaranga tanarius
TCTAACCAACCATATGTGGAAGACCGTGTCACCTCAAGTCAAAGGACTATATTCACCATTATGTCCAAGATTGTGATTGTTGACTAAAGTGAATATCCATGCAATCACAAATCTTATGTCACATGTTCGATCCACCTATCACATAAGTATCCACATGTCTATTCTGATATCTCATATTAAGTAGTATGAGACTCACTACCTCCCACTATCGATATCATATACCGATCAAGGAAAATAGACAGAGGTGATAGTCTAGGGATTAATACTACCAAATATTAATCCAATGACCATGAATGTTTATAGTACATGTACTAAATAAGTTTGTCACTCATATTATCAACTCTTGATAATAAAATTATCTAACATTGTGCTAAGGGTAAATATTCAAATAAACAAACAGTTTAATCCAAATGAATATTTCATTACCATGGGGATAAATATACAATGTTTATATACATGAATGGCCATAGGGCACATCTATACTAACAATAGTCTAGGGATTAATACCGTTAGCATAGATGTGCCCTAGGGCCATTATTGTATGTAGACATTGTAATATCATCCCTATGGCAATAAAATATTCATTTAAATAAAAGTGTATGTGTAGACACATGGTCTGGCCCAACCCACGAGATAAAAGCCCGATGATGAAAAAATGGCAAATAAGCCCAATATGCAAAGGAATTGGATTCTGGCCCAATTACGAGAGACCCAAGCACACTCCAAACCCACTAGACCAAACCCACCAAACCAAAACCCATCAGAGCCCAAATAACCTATAGCCCAATTGAACCAAACCCATCAGAGCCCATTAAATCAAGCCCAAAACCAAAAAAAAACCCTAAAAAATCTCCATAAAAAGAAAGAGAGGAAACCCTAGAGAGAGAAGGAAAAAAAAAAAGAAAGAAAAAAGAAAAGGGAAAAAAAGAAAAGAGTGGCTAAAGAAAAAAAAAAGAGGCTAGAGAGAAAAAGACAAAAATCCTAAAACAAACAAGCAAAAAGATTCAAACTACAAACCAAATGGCTGTGGAATCAAAACCTTGCATTGGTGGAGACTTGTTCATCATCTAACTCTGAGGGCAAATCCATTTTCTACGGCCTAAACATTAGATAGCCCACGGGCTATTTTTATTCGTTTAAGTTGTGATTTGTTTATAATGGGTTGTAATTCAATTCTCCTCCCTCTTTCTTTGTGTGTGCTTTTAATTATGTTTGTCTGGTTTATTATGTTTGTTTTTGCTGTTTTATTGTGAATTATGGATGATGTATGTGAATGTATGGATTATGGACCAAAATTGCATGTAATTGGATTAATAATCAAACTTGGGCTAAACCTAAAATCTGAAAGTTGAATGAGGCCCATTTGCATGTAATTAAAGGGATAATTAAATAATTAAAAATGATAAAACATAAAATACAAACGGAGGCCGATCGCAAGATCGGGTGGGCCATTCAAAAGCCCATACCCAGTTTCCGGACCCAATCTCTGAGGACGGCTGCTGGGCTCCCTCCGTGGGATCCAGTTGCTGTAAAAGTGTTCCCGGATTTCACCTGGGTGGCGACTCCATTCTCCGATCCAAGCCTATTAAGGCCCAAAGTTGTATTTCTAGTGGGCTCTGAGCCTACACAGTGCCATGGTCGCCGGACACTTGGGCGCGCGCTGAACCCCGCCGCCTACAATTAGTAAAGAAAATATATGTACTATCAAATTTTAAAAATTATTATAGTTAACTAAAGGGCCGTGGAATATAAAAATATATATTAAATTAAACAATCTAATTGAAAAAAAAAGGAGAATATATATTGATTAATTAAATTATATTTATATATATGAATAATTCTGGAAGTGTCTCATATTAGGTTTGGAAGGTGATCTACATACTTTGGTTTGATACTGAAAAGAAGTGTATGATTAAGTTTTATTTTAAAAGGAGTAATTAAAGAATTTTTAAATATTTTTTAAGAAAAATTAGAAATTTTAATAATTCAACATATAGGTATTTAAGGGTGAATGTTAAATTATAGAGAATGACACTTGTTAATTTTAGCTTTAATAACTTTAGAGTTCAACATTTAATATATATATATATATTAGAGAATGACACTAAACTTGGTAGTTTTTGTCAATTTGACATCCCTACTTAAACTCTCGTCATTTAAATACTTCAAGTTGTTTAAATCATAATATATAAACCACTTTGTGCACAATTGGCATGACACATGGGATGACACGGTATTATATACATATAGTAGTAAAGTGACAAAGTCATGCAAGTACAAGTGTTTATATAAGCTATAGAAAAGTTGAAATATTAATTTGATAAAATTAGAAATATAAAAAATGATGTGAGAAATTTATACAAATATAAGTAACTACATATATATTATACCATTAGAGAATAGTTGACGGGAAACAAAATTATTATCCTAAAATAAAAAATGATATTATAAAGTTTTCTTAACTTTTCTCACCTTAAATTTAGGGCATCTTTTTGGGGAATTAAATTTAGAATGTTAAAGATATTCAATTGACTCGGACGTATTTGGTGCACCCTATCAAATAGAGTCAACGTGTTTAACTAACCAATATAAGGAGTATTGGCAAGTATGGTTCAAACAAACACGTGACTTTATCCCCCTATACCAACCTCTTTGGATCACTAAACCATGCTCCTCTAATTGTAATTTTTTTTATTTTTTTTTCCTACCAACCACTTCGGATCAATAAGCCATGTTGCTCTAATTGTAATTTCTCTTTAAAAAAAAAAATCTATAACCTATATGTCATAGGGATTTTGCTTGCATATATTAGGTATAAACTATTAAATTTGTAATATAAAAATATATATTTTATTTTTATTCGTTAAATAAAAAAATATTTTAATAATATGTTACAAATCCTACAATAAATTGTATTATACTCCTATTTTATAATATATATAAGAGTGGATCAAAATTTTTTTGAATTAATCATATAATAAGATTACAAAATTTTCTCCCATGACTTTAATTAGATTTTACCATAAATTATTTTTGAATAAAATAGAGCATATAATAGTTAATAAAAATTATAAAAAAAAATTGTAGTTTAATTTTAAAAATTTAAATTGGATAGCGTTTTTAATTCGTTAGTAATTGTTAACTAATTACTTGCAAATTCGTAAGTAATTCATAACTAATTTTAAATTGTAGTTTATTCAAACCTCTCTATAATCGTTTTATTCTTACCGTTGGTAAGTCTCACTATTTTTTACATGTATTTCACATTTTTGCCTTCTAATTAATGGTTATAACGAGGAGTTAATGTGCTTCTATAAAAATTTAAACAAAAATGATTTTAAAATATATTATATTTAACCTCCTAATTTAATAGAAATGTAAAACAACCATTTGTTTCTCATATTTATACAACTAACTCATACTGACATGAAATTAAAAAATTCCACAACTTTTTATAAAAAAATAATTTAACAGAAAATTATTGTTAAGCCATTTACCTTCGACAACCATTATTATCGGGTTAAATGCATATATGGTCACCTAACTTTTAGTTATTTTATTTTAGATGTCAAATTTTATTTTTTTTTCTTTTTGGTACTCAAATTTTAATTTAAATATCAACCACCAGTCACCTGGTGGCGAAATGCTGATGTAATTACCGGTTTAAGAATATTCCTCAAATATTTTTCACATCATCTTCCACCTCATTTAAAATAATATAAAATTAAATGTACATGTGATTGATGAATTTTAATTTTATTTCAATTTAAATATTTAATTTTAATTTGTATCTTAATAATACTAAACATTCAATTTAAATATTTACAATCCATCTAAACTTAGTTTACTTCATGATCTATCATATTTTAAATAATAATATCACACGTGCATGTAGTTTTAATATAAATAGAATATTTTGCTATTAAAAAGATATAAATGGAACATCCATGTTTATTTTTAAAAAAGTTAATTTTTTTAAATTTATTTTTTGCATAAATACAAAATTTAATAATAATTATTCTATCCATTTAACTAGATTTTATTATTAATCTTATAGTTTTAATTACTCCATTAATCTTTAAAGTTTAAGAGTACATATTTTAAAGATATTTTTTATTTTTATTAATTAAAGAAATTAATTTTTTAAAAAAGAATATATATATATAATTTTTGAGATATAAAATATATGTATACTAAAAATATTAAAAAGTTAAATGCTAATATGATGAGAATAAATTAATTACTTATAGAATTAGGGTTAATTAACTTATAATTTTAATGTAAATAAAATATTTGCTATTAAAAAGATATAAATTGAAATTGAGTACCCAAATTGAAACAAAATTAAAGTTTGATAACCATGTATGCATTTAATTTTATATTATTTTGAGGTGGATGATGACAAGAATATTCTTAAACCAATTGTTACATCAACACTTCGCCTTCAGATGGCTAGTGATTGATACTTAAATTAAAGTTTGGATAATAAAAAGATATAAATTAAAATTTGATATTTAAAATGAAATAAACTAAAAGTTAGGTGACCACAGATAAATTTGACCCATTATTATCACTATATTATTGTTGTCATCTTTTTTTTTTCAGTAATTTTTTTTTTAAAAAAATTACATTTTTGGGCTTTCTACATTTGGAGCCCAAAACTCATCGCCCAAAAAAAAAAATTAGACACAGCACCAAACAAAGGCGCTGTTCAAAATAAAACCCTAACGGCTAGTTTCGTTTTTTTTTTTTTTTTTTTCTTTTTGTAGAGCAAACGTGTGTGAATCCATGCTTATGCGTGCACTCTAACGGTAATGTGACCGTTTAAACCTTTCTATCTATCGATCAAATGTCTCATTATTTATAAACACTCTCAAGTTTGGTACTCAGAATCAATTGTCCTTTTTTTGGCTTTCACTTTGAATTTTTTGCTTTCTTGCTCTCACTTTTACTATTATCTTCTTGTTGAATTAAAAATTAATCTTTCTTTTTGAACACAATGGAGACTCCATCATCGACTAAAAGAGTCACCAGATCTCAGACATTGATTGCTCTTAACAATAACAACAACATTCCCATCTCAAGTGAGTGATTTCGCTTTAGTTTTTTATTGTTCTTTGCTCTTTAAGATCAAGTTTCTTGAATTCTTTGATAATATTGCTTTCTTGTTTTATATTATATCATTCAATTAAACATCAGATCTTTGGCTATCTTTCTTTGATGGGTTTCTGTAATATTCTTGATTGGATTGTTTTATGATGGTGTTTGCAGGGAAGATTGAAGATTCTGAAAAGGGTGTTTCGAAATCAAGAAAAAGAAGTGGAAATCAACCGCAGCAGCAGCAGCAAGATAGATCTGCACTTGTTGATTTAACAAATGATTCACCAATTGTTGGTCTTGCAATGGGAAGTTTAGAGACCCCATCATCAGCCATAGCCAAACAAAGAAGCAATAGAATCAAGAACAACATTAGCACACCTGGTTCTGGGGAAGCGCTACTCAGAGGTCAAGTCAAGACCCTCTTGCAGAAAGTTGAAGAAGAGGCAGATCTTTCAAAGATTTCATTAGAGAACCGTCCTTCTCTTCATCTTCAAGGATTTGTTAGTTCTCCAATGGGACTTCTTGCTCCTACTCCTGCTAATACACCACAAGTCCCTAATATCAATGAAGATGGAAGCATTAACAGTAATGGATCAGCCTCATTTACTCCATTGCCCGTAATTGAAGAACAATTGAAGATTTGTCAGGTTTGATTGAGTTTACTTACTACATACATCTTGATTTCAATCAGATTGTTGTTGTTTGTTAGTCTTTTTAATGTTTTTTTTTTTTAATTGGCAGCTGGTGAGTGAAATCTTTGATGGGAAGAAGCAAGAGAGTCTTGAAACTCAAAAGAGTCTAACAAGATCATTACTATTAGATTTCTCTGAGAAATCTGAAGTTACTGATTCATCATCAGAATGTTCCTCTGTTCTAACCACTTGCAAAGACAAGTCATCACCATTAAAAGATGATGACAGTGCCTCTAACTGGTCAATTCAGGTTAATGCTAGCATTCATGATCAAGATGAGGAAAAGCAACTAATTGAAGAAGAAGAATATTGGCAAGATGATTTTGATTATGATGATGAAGGATTGGTTGATGAATTGTGTGAAGGAATTGGCAAGATCAGTGTAAGTGAGAATGATACAAGAGCTGCTGCTGTCAAGTTAAGAGGGAAGCATACAAGATTTGTGTACAATAGTGATGATGAGATTGTTGAAGAAGAAGAAGTGTTGCACTTGAAGGGCTTGCCCACACCTAAAGGGAAACACCTGCGCTTTCCAGTGGAAGAAGAAGAAGAAGAATGAAGTGATGTATGTTGTTGTGGTGTTTAATGTGATTCTTTTGAAGATAGTTTTTAGTGGGTTTGATGTGTCTTTCTTTGACACACCACATAAAGCTTTTTCTAATATTTGGAAATTGTTTCTTTTTTTTTTTCTATTGTTGTTTTTTTTTTAAACACTGATAAGGATTGAGAATGTTTAATTTTTGAGATTATTCATCACAAATGGAAGTTCTATTTTCTAATGTCTCTTTATTAGCTTGTTACTATTGAGTAGTTTCTCTCATTTATCTGCTTTAACACTTCTTTCTGCATGAAATTGAACTAAGATCAGCACTTTTTGGCCCAATAAATGCTTTAAAAGTAGTGTCCAAGTGTTGCCAAAAACTAAAAGGATAAATTTCATTTGACAAATGTTGTGTAAACTTTTCAATTTTTACTATTTTGGTGGTCGGATTTTTTTTTTTTTTGCAATTGAGTGTTTGAATTTAGTATTTTTATATCATTTAAGTGGTTTTGATCGTCCGAATGTACAATCAACAAATGTGGAACCCACTTTGACCACCAAAATAGTAAAAATTAAAAAGTTTGACCACCAAAATAGCAAAAATCACCATTTGTGCAATTTATCCTATAAGTTTATGCTAATGTGGAGAGCTGCACGGTGTACGATGATGTGGAGAGCTGCATGGTGTACGAACTTTTCAATTTTTTTGCTATTTTGGTGGTCAAACTTTTCAATTTTTACTATTTTGGTAGTCAAACTTTTTAATTTTTGCTGCATGGTGTACGTACATTCCGGCGATCAGAACCACTTAAATGATATAAAAATACTAAGTTCAAACACTCAATTACAAAAAAAAAAAGTTCGACCACCAAAATAGCAAAAATTGAAAAATTCACACACCATTTATGCAATTCTTCCAAACTAAAAAGAAAAAAGAATGCCAGTTTGAAAAGAGAGTTCTTTGATTTCCTTTCATACAACTTCATATTTTTTATTTTTCTTGCTTAAAGTAGAATTAATTTATTTTTTATTTTATTTTTTAAATGTAAATTTCATTTTGTCAATAATAATAACACCACCACGGAATCATAAAAGCGTGGTGATAAAAGCAAAACAAAACTGAAGTGCCTAACAAAATCACCTTGTGTCTCCCCTAAATTAAATAGTATATTAAAAGTTATTGTTGTGATATTTTTTAAGTTTAATCCCAATCAAAGTAGTTAATTTTAGGGACAATCCTTTCAAAAAAAAAAAAAAAAAAGGAAAAATTGAGAGAGAAGATTTTTCACAAAAGCCTGCCCGATGGATTGATCATCGAAGTTCAAGTTACATCAATCACAGATTAAATGTCAACTAGCAGCAATTTGCAGAGTAACTGATATATATATATATGTACAGATTGCATTTACAAATTGAAAACAGCTATGGACATTCCAATGGGACTGCGACTCTCTATTTACTTTTTAAACAAAACTTAAAACCAAGGATGCCATGTAGGATCCATCATGCACAGGTTCCTTGGAGCGAGTGCAGCTTCAACCAATTCAGTGACACCCCTCTGCACTGACTGCGGTGGGTCGACGGCATTTTCCTCCTAGACAGAAGGTTAAAAGTAAGCAAATTAGTTAGTAGTACAAGAAGAGAAGAAAAATCCTACTATTGTCATCACAATTTGAATAGACACGATATTTTCATAATGGATTTTGCACCGACATATCTATTCATATGTCAGGACATTCAGTATTTTATGAACTCAAGTTGCTTTCAAGAAATTAGAGTCAGTAGTTACCTCTTCAGAGAGAAATTGCGGAGCAATGCCATTGATCCGATTGATAACGTGGTCAACATTCGTAGTGACCTTATGCTTGAAGTCGGCAGGATTCATATTGCCTCCTCCAGCTACAGGCGCCAGAGGCATTGCAAGCAGTCTTCTCCAAGACCAGGACAACAGTTCATCACGGAAAAACATAGCTAATTGATGCCATAAATGTTGACTTTGCTGCAACAAAGAAAAGTTAATAAAATTATCATCAGCAACATATCAATGTGAGTTTTAACTACTCACTCACATTGATAGAACATCAAAACTCACTTTAGGTGAAACTACAGCCTGGGCTGCAGCACATATTGCAGACACAATAAGCCCTTCAACTCCAAAATGGGAAAAGAATGCCTGCATGTTCCTTGTCAGACGAAATGGTACTGGCTCATTAAACTCAATCATCCCGTTAGCATCATATGCAGGGTGAAAATCTGTTTGAAAAATTTTCCCCGTGTTTTTGGCAAATAATATCTTATTTGGGGACCTTCCTCCAATTTGAAGCATGAAAGACATGAAACTTGAAAGGGCCAACTGGATAGCAAATTGCTTTTTAAAAGCCCACATATGGTTGCCGCTCAGAAGGGTCTTGTACATGTACTGGGAAAAGATGCTGTCAGTCACAACATTTTTTGTTATGTCATTATAAGCTTGGTGGCGGAGATCAACAACAGTCTCAGGTGATATTTGGCCAGATATAGCTTGGTTTAGTTGCTCCTTGAAGTACGTAATTGGGAGATCTGCCTCTCGGTCATTCCTTGCACAATGATTCTCATATACCTCAAGGAATGTGCTGTACATTAGATCGTCTTCAACCATGCGAACCTGATCATGTGGTAAATAGTAGTCAAAAGAAAAAATTTATCGTCTCCTCATCCTTTGTAATATGCAGGCTGGTCAGCCAATAATAAAAAAGAAAATAAATAGACAACACAAAAAGAAGGCTTCCCAGAACCAACATTATTGAAATCCTACTGCAAGATTATATACGAGAGTTTATTAGATAAACCCAGAGTAATGTGTAATACTCGCCATTTAAAACGTTTCATCAAGAGCATTTTTATTACCTGGGACCAAACAGGAATAATAATTGGTGTGTGAATGCATATGTGTCGACGCCTTGATTCTTTGTGCTTATCAAACATCTGATTCATTACACGGAAAAGCTGCAGTATACGTTCATCACTTCTAGCATTAGGTGTCAAAGATGTCTGGACAATAAAATGTCGTTGAGAGCCATCAGATCCAATCAGAGTCAGGCGCCGGAAGCTGCTTCCATGCCTTCGAACAATAGGAATATCAGCTCCAACCCTATCTAACTTGACTGTATGATCTGGTGCAATTTCCTGGAATTGATTAAAATAGTTTCATAAGAACAAGTAATATTTCATTTGAAGACATGATTAAATCCTAAGTGGTTAGGTAGGCTAGTCACTAGAAAAAATAAAAAGAAAGGTTCAAAAAGACTAATGATGGGATGGCATAACCCGGTAATAAGTTATCAGCTACCCCAGATCCATTTAACCACAACACAACCAAAAAGTCTGCTTAGTCACTTTAAAAGAAAGAACTTTGCTAGTAAAGGAAAACACTATTGGTTTTACCTGATCACTAAAATACTGCCCTGGAACCTCTACGTCAACAACATGGAAGTCCCGCAACACCCTGCTTTCTTCTTCAAGCTTCAAAACAGCAGGAAACCTATCCTCAACATTGCTCTGAAGAATGTTTTTCCAATGTTTCAACCGCTCAGTGAGTTCAGAAAGGGTGGCAGGGAAGGTAACGGTGCTGTCTGGATCGAGATCTCGCTCAAAATCTTGCTTGTACTCTCTTACAAAATCAACATGCTTGTTCACAGCATCAGCAGAAAAGCAAGCCCTGCAAACACCAGATAGTTCCTTTTTGAGAGATTGGGGAACCTCTGCTGTAGTGGCAGTTGGGTACTTGTAACAGCGGTGGAGCAGTGCATTAACCACAGCAAGAAGTCTTTCCTCTGGCAAGGTAACAAATCGTGAGCCAATTTCTGTAAGCAGGACCTGCAAAACCAGTAATTTTGGCTTATAGCATGTAGTTGGTGCAGTAAACCAGAACGTAATGCAAAAACTAAATCAGATATTGAAAGCCATTATCACCTAACATATCCAAAAATTAGTGCAAGCTATATGTAGAATATTGAGAGTAGCAACAAAGACCAGAATAATGATTTTTGTGCAGAAATCTAATATCTTATATATTTAAAAGGTCCACCCTTTTGCATGATTAATGCAAGCAACAAACTAAGTTTGATTTTCTGAAAAGAAATAGAAGTTAGGATTGGTTAATACAAGTGAATAATTAATGCAATGCTACAGCACAAAACCTAGCATAACAATCATCACCTTGTGAAAAAAAAAAAACAAACAAACAAACAAACATCACCTCGAGTTCACTAGCCAAATTAGTATATTTGCTTCTGAGAGCCTCCATTATGTCTTTCGCAGCATCAAAAGCACTTGCAGAAGAAGCAACCCATCCCAGAGCACCACGCCTCATTGCATTCTGACTGCTTTCATTGATTGTTGAAGAATTCTGTTGCAAAGGCTGATCACTCCCTGCATGCACACTATTCTCAACTGCTGTGGTTGCAGACCTTTCAGATTCCTGCCCATGAGAGTTCCCACCATCATGAGACCCCATTGCACCGCCAGATTGAGGGGCTTGGTGAACTTGATTGTCTGTGGTTAAAGTGGACCCAGTATGACTCTGTACCCTTGCATTTCCATCAGATATTCCAAGAGAACCACCCCCAGCAACAGGGACATTTTGCTGCATTCTTTGCTGAGCCATTGCTTGTCTGCTTTGTTCAGATTTATTAGCAACATCCCGACGCTCAAGTAGATACGTACGAAGCCAGTAATACAGAGCCTATGATTTGTAGAGAGCAAATATCCAAATTATTATGAGAACACACATTCTACCGTATTAACTTAGCCTACTAACCAAAAGTGAGACACCATCTACCTGTGGATATACAGTTGCAATTTTCAGCAAAACAAGTTTGCAATGTGGTGCTTCTGTCCTCTGCAAGGAAAGTAACAGTTGTGGAATCCAAGAAAGCCAAACCCAGTGGGGTATTTGGTTCAAATATTTATCAAATGCCCTCCCTACAGGCTCGTTGGGAGTATCAAAGCTCAAAAGATACAGGACCCGAGCCAAATGGCTTCTGGAATTGGAAACGCCAAATTTGATACCTTGAAGAAAGCAGCTAACAGCATATTCCAGCCAAGTCTCCTCATGAGTATCTTTATAAGCCTGAAAAGATAGATAACAAATCAACATATGCATCAAGCAACAACATGAGAAGTAAAAATAAATGCATACCATATCACAATAGTTCCCCCAGCTTATCCATCCCTTTGGCAAATTTTTGAAAAGGCTGATGGCATTGGAATATGCAAGATTAGCACCTTCAGAGTCACTTAGTTTTAACAAAAAGTCCCCCTTAAGACGAAAAATCTCTGCCTTATGTTTCACAGGGAAATATTCCAAGTTAGTGCTGTTTATCAAATTCAGGCCGCTTGTAAGCTCTCCTTTCATCTCCAAATAGGCTTTTGCTTGTTCTCTTATCTTGACAAAGGCTTCCTGGAATTACGCAACAAAATGAAATGTTCAGATAACTCGGCTATTTTCCCACCACCAAAAACCAGATAAAGAAGAAAATAAAGAACAAAAAAAAAAAAACAAAAGAGAATCAATAGATATACTCCAAGAAAGCTGAAAGTAAAATGCTCTTCAAGACAACTAATCACACAAATAATATAATACAAGACTGGTGATTGGTTATTAGGTTCTTAAAAAAGTGAGTTACCTCCCATTTATTGGTTAAAGCCCCCTTTTACTCAACTCATTTATGTAACTTATTTGTTGAAGATTCTTCCTAAAGTATAGCATCATTTCAAACTGAACAGCCCCCAGTATAATATGATCAGTCACTACCTATTCCAAAGTCTTCCTTTTTAATCTCCCAACTCATTCATGAATTCTATCCTTCTAATCTCTTCGAAGAATATAGAAGTTCTCCTAGCCGAATTAAGTATTCCTTCCATGTGTAAAAACCAATCAAAATGCAAAATTAACAATCTAATTTAGAATTTGAATAGAAGACAACATGTAATTGACCCGAGAATATGAATCAGCAGACAGCAGCAAACACTCTAAAGCTGCCATACAGGCCCAAAACTTGAAGGAAAAAAAAAGCACCATTGAATGGTGAATTTGAACAACTATCGAAAGTTCTAAACTTCTTCAAAATCTTCTCCCCTTTTGTAGGTTAGACACAAAGACATTGAAATATACATACCTGCACTTCCATGGTAGAATGGCCATACATTTTCTCAAGAATTGTCACACAAACATCATAAAGACCCTGTTTACAAGCAATATGAGCAAGCTTATTCACATTCCACGCTTTGTCACGATAGCCCAGGTGATGAAGTTGTGAATTTGTATTGACAAAATCCTTGAATGCATCAATGACAGCATTATACATTTCGTTCCTCCACTGCAGCAAATCATACCAGATAGACATATTATCCCATTCATTTGGTGTTCTCAGTCTCCAAGTCTCAAGAATGTCCTTCAGATCTGCATAATTGCCATGTACACCAACAACTGAACTGCCAGAAAGTTTGTTTCCATTGGCAATATCCACCAGAATTCGAGCAGACTCTTGAACTTCAACTAGCTGCTGGAATTGCTGCAAAAGAGGAATTCTAGCATGAACGGACATTTCAGGTAACTGCCACCACTGTTCTAATGCAAGATCAACACCCTTCCCCACTATGTTTTCAGAATCCCCAACACCATTTGTATTCCTATCATGAAGGGCAAAAAATGCCTGAATGAGACGAAGTTTTGGAGTTTCTTCCACCTGAGCCTTCGGGATTACATGGTCTTTCATATAGGTCCAATCAGGTAATTTCCAAAGGGTATCAAGAAGAATTTCATAATTCTCAATACTTTTACCAAAGTCAACCAACGCATCCCACTGACTGAGTTGACTTGCACAATAAAGCCACTGTTCTTCCCAAAGACACATCTCAGCCTTAGGTACCGTGTTATTATACGTGCCTTGAGTTGCCTTAACCATGGCTTGGTAAAAGAGGCTTTGAGCACGCTGCCAATAACCATGCTGAACTAGTGAAAGTCCAGCTCTTGTTTCTGCAGTGATTGACCTTTTCTTCCACAACCCACATCTCATATCTTCTTCATTGAGCAGACGATAAAGCTCAGCCAGTGACTCGGAACATTTTGTCTCATTCATGAACAGCATGACATGACTTTCCAGTAAAGCCAAGGCAATGTGCCATGCATTGTATGTCTTTCCAATGTATTTAATGAGTTCGCTTGGCATCCGAGGTTGGGGGTGGCTCAATTGAAGGCCTTCTAGCAGAGCTTGCACAACATTTGGCCTGCTGGCTTGCTGTTTTTTATGATAATCTTTTGAAAGAAGAGTAATCATGGGTTTAGCTAATGTTACCTGTTCTTCTTTATGCAAAGTCACCCAAACAATGGGAAATACCAACACCCACAAATGATATGCAACATTAGCATCTGTATGAGCCAGCTCTCTCAATGGAATAACAAGATCAGCCACCTGGAAGAAGTGAAAAGAAGTCAAATTTAAGATGATTAATCTAGGCAATACCAAATTGTAACCTTCCTTCCAGGCACAATCAAATTGGATGAAAAAAAAAAATGAAACCAGGTAAAATACAGGCCCTAACATGCCTGTGTATCAGACAAGCGGACATTGCATCACCACGTATGCAATCAAGCAAACAGAATATTCATGGATTTCTAAAAATTTCGAAGAAACATAAATTGGTGCAAAAATCAAAAATAAAAATTATATCATTTAAGTCAGCTGTTGCCACTTAAATGATTAAATTTACACCTACATAGATAGCAACAGAGCACCACTTGTGTGAGTGGACTGGGGAATAATAAATCACATATACATGAAAATGGAGAATTATCTTCTAAGTCATGCAATACAATAAGTAATAACTTTGGGAAGCTAAACATGAATGTGAAACCTGAAGCTTGCTCATCTCGTTCAAAAATTGACTCTCCTTAAGGACAAGGCTATCAAAAGTTAAAGGTGCCTCCTCAAGTCCCTCCGGGACATCAGTAACTTCTTGTTGCATCCCAGGACCATCCAGAAAAGAACCTGAGGCCAGAAGTGGCAGAACTTTGGCAGAATTTGGAGCAAGAGTAATGGGCTTATCCTCAACTAGTATTGCTAGAAGAAGATCAAGACCTTGTTTAAGCCAGAAAACATCACTTAAAGCTTCCCAGTCCTGCACTTGAATAATGTACTGCAGTCTTGTAAATAATGTTTTTCCTAGAGATTCATGATAAAGTAAAAAGAATTTCATTCTCATGTCAGGATCCTTCGCCCGTAAACCAAGCATGAATTGTCTTTCCACCTTCTGAAACACCTCTTGACGTAAAGCCAGTGGATATCTGGTAATCAGTCAATTCATATTACAGAAACTCTGACAAAATGCATATCCTCTATTAACTCAGAATATTATTTATACTTACCTTTTTGATTCACTACAAATTCCATGTAGAAGCTGGAGATATTTTCTATCCCACTCTTCCAAAGCATCAGGATGGAAATTTTGTTTATCAACCTGTGAAAGCTTTTGAAGAAAAGAGACTATTTCCTTAGGGTTGAGAAAAGTTCCTGATGTGCCTGCTCCCTGTTTGCTTAAATCATCTTCAATCCACACTTTTATCACATCTAGGATGCAAAGAAGTACACTAGCATCAGTGCCCTTCTCTGAGAGCAAGGAATTCAAGATTTGAGTTACAATTCTTTTGCATTCTTGGTTAACCATGACTTTTTCACTGATAAGCTTCAACACGGATTTCAGATTAGAGATGACAGCTCCAAGATCAGAACCTTGACGGGAAGAAGAGACTGCTGAATCTGGATCTGTTCTCTGACCCTGATGAAGAGCAAAGCATCTCAAATAAATTCCAACGAAGGAATTGAAATTAGAAAGTAACTGTTATATGGAAAGGGAAACATGGAAACAGATTTATTGCTTACAAACACTAAATATCAATCCCATGATGATAAAAAAAAAATGGACAATTCAGCATTTTTTGAGGACCTGTTCTATGCCATACAAGGTTATGCAAGTCAAATGCCAAAAGTCACACAAATGCACTACTGACACATATGCTTGAGGACAACAAATCAAAGTGGGAAATCCTTTCAAAGCTATCAGAACACAGGATAAAACGGAATGGATATATTTTTTTCTCAAACAAAGAGATGAAACTCAAAATTTTGACATAAATCTGAAGGAATATAGTAATCACAATAATATCAAAGAAGGTTCCCTGAAAACATCCATCATACTGATATGCCTCTCAATTAAATTGATTCTTTGGAAGTATCAAGTTACCTATTGTATATCAAATCAGCTTTTTTAGAAGTATCCAACTGCCATATAACTCGCAGTTGAGAACAAATTATATCAGCACGAAAATAGTATAAATGCCTTACCATTAACAAATTTAATTTAACTTTAGTTAGAACAGGATTCCAACTCATCAACCTAAGACCATCAAAGCTTAGCACAGAAACAAAAGTGGGACTTTTATACAAAATAAGGGTGGCAGCAGCATACTTGTCTCAAATGAGAACCTGCTGATGATCCCATATCACGTGCCACACGCTGAAGGATGCGAACCAAAAATTGTGGCTCAATGAACTTATCCACCTCTGTCAAGGTCTTGATGACAAGCAGCACAAAGCTAATTGAATTAGCAGAGCTGTCCTCACCCGATCCCTGGGATGCTGTAAGATTATTGACATGCTTCTGTATTTGCTCATCAACTTTCTGGTACAATAACTTCACATCTGCTGGTGTGCTAGCAACATCTGGCGGAAAAGCAACAAAGACCATCTTCAGCAGAGAGCACAGTGACTTTCCAGCATCTAGCATCTTATATTTGAAACAAGGTTCCAGAATCTGATATAAATACAAAGAACAATAATTAAAATAATAACCATCGTAATTATGATGATTGTAATAAACGGGGAAAAATCCAAACAAGATGACGCCTATAGGTGGCACATACTTGAGAAATCTGGCTGATGTTATTTCTAATAAACAAATGAGGTTGCTTCTCCAAAACTTTGTTCATGACATCCAAGCCTTGTGAAAGTGCTGTTGAGGGGTCCTTTGCTTGTGATGGATGAATGCTGCTGAGGAGTTTTTCCAGATAATTGAATTTAACATTGGCATGTGGCCACACCTCAAGAGCTTGTGAAAGTAGATCCAAGGCTTGTTTGTACATGATGCTTGCTTCTTTATCCTTGGGCTCTATAACCAAGGCAACCTGTTTCCACATTCATTGAAATCATGAACCCATTGTCAATAAACAAATTTAAAAAGAGGAACCAGGATAAAAATGACAAAAAACAGCTGAGATGAACAAGATGACCCTTCTTGAAGGATAGGTAATCTAACAGAAACACAGTAGCAAACAGGTGGTGACAAGAATCATTTGAACAGGCAAAAAATGATAACTAATGTGAAAAATTAACTGTTAAACGCATTCTCAATTTGCAGGAAAATGGACAGCAAGAGACATTTTGCATCCATATCAGACTGATGATATCTCGTTAAAATACAAAAGATATGCAAGTAGTTATCATCGGAAATATCTATATTACGCCACAATAGTATATATAGCATGCTGTCAATGTGATCATGCAAGTAGTTCCAAAGTCTTGCCCAACACTTCAGGCCTGTTTTCCATCACTGTGAGATGAGCAGATTTGAGAATTTTGGGAATTTTTACCAAAAAAACAAAAGTTCCATGAAAGGACAAGTTACATACTTAGAATAGGATTAGATTGCATGTATGTTTGTTCATTTTACTATTAAAAATCTAAATTCACACAAAGCAATATCAGGCTAAAGAGATTTGCTGCCTAAATTCAAAAAGGTGCAGATGCAAATAGAAACTTTAACAGAAAGGTAAGCTGTAAGCATATATCCTCACAGAGCTTGCTCATATAAGAGATACAGGACTGAAAGGAAGCCTCACTCTTATGAGAAAATTTATTATCATTTCTTCCATGGCAGCATTAGGTTTGAACTCTTCATCAGGTTGGCCACCAGAGCCTGGAGTTTCTATGTTAGGGATTGATGGTGGGCCACCAGGTGACATGACGCAGAGTGATTGAAGACCAGGTTCAACTTTAACTCTCTTACTTGGATCTTCAGGAAATGTGGACCCATCCACTGCACGTTTGGGATCAGAACCAGCCGGGCCAGGGTTAAACCCATCATTTGTTTGACTCGGCACATCACTATCAGTCACAATTTTCATTTCATTTTGCCTTTGCCTTTCCCATCCAACCACTAGTCCAGCCAGTTCAATGGCAAGACGTCTGTTTTCTGCTGTAATATTATATGGCAATCCAAGTCGACTAAGAGAATTGACCATTTGAGGTACAAACTGTGCTCGGCAGCTATAAAAGAGATCTGAATGGCGCACAATAAGCTGGAAAATATGAATCAAATTCGGCATAGAGTGACTTTCTTCAACCAAAATCTTCTTTGTGTATCGAATCCAAATTGGCATTCGAGAATCCCCAAGAGGTAACCTTCTTGGTAATGCCGGCATTAGGATATCAAGGGCCTGCTTGACCAGCAGTTTATTTTCTGGCTGGCAAGTTCTTAGAAGTGCAACAAAAACCTGCAATTGGAAATCTGATTCAGAATCTTTTTTCCACATGCTCAACAATATATTATAACACTAGACTGCTCAAATTTTTGTAAGCAGAACTGCAAGGTCATGCAATCCGACACCATTGTAGTTCTCTAGCAATTATAGACTACGGTACAGCCTGCACACTGAATTCTCATCAAGCAGATAGCCAATCATTATTAAAAGTTCAAGCAGAGAATGGCATTAAACTCCACTTCAATGTTGTTAGAGTAGTTCAAAGATTAAGAATTAGTGCCCCACCCCAACCATAAAGAATAGTGATTGTGGTATTTATGATTGATATCATTGTGATTTCTGAATATACCTGCAATATAATTTTTTCTGGGGCTTGATAGGCCTCCAAAAAGTGGCAAACATTGACAAAGGCCCACTGCTTACTGGCACTATCTTCACGTTTGAGGTGATTCCACCCAAATTTAATAAGTTCTTTCCTATGATTAACAAGATCAGTTTGGAGATATTTAAGAAGTAAAGTAGCAAGCTGCAAAAGTTCAATCCTCAGAGGCTCATCATATTCAGCAGAAACCTATGAAGAAGTGCAGATAATTAAAAATCAGAAAAACAATTATATTTGATAAATAGGCAATTTGAGGAGGAAAAAAAACAAAAGGTTTGGGGAATAAGCAATTTTCGTGAAATAAAGATAAACTTTAATATCACCTCTTCTGGTGGATCAAGAAGTTTGTCAACTATTGTTTTTATAATACCAGGGTCCACAACGTCCCAGCTTTGGCCATTCTGAAAGGCATGAGCAAGCATTGGAAGAATAAGCATTTGCATAACAACCACCAAATGGTCATGAGCAAGCTGCTTTGATTGGAAAAGGTTCAGAAAATGCAAGAGAAGTGATCTCTTCAAGTTGGGTGGGTAACCTTCAGCAACCTGGTACAGAAACCGATTAATTGTTGCAAACATAACTACTAATCAAGAATAAAGTGGAAACCGGAAAAATAGCAATCTGGGAAAGTTCATATCAACTGAAATACCTCAATAATATAAAACTCCTTCAAAAAGGTATAGTCAATGCGAGAATGAAACAGGAAGATGGATACCATATCAAAAAGAACATTAACTTCTGCTTTGTCATGTCGTAAGTAGTTAAGGAAGCACTTGACAAGCCATTTACTTTCTTTCACCTGCATTTAAGAAAATATCCAGAAGCCATATATTTGCCAGTTCATTGTGCACACAACAACATTCATAAGAAAAAAAGAACAAAAATAACTGAAACTCCAGGTACAAAGTTGTATTTATAATATGAATCTTCCTGCCTGATCTAATCCTGTTATTGTATATAAATTTAGGCAATTTCTATTGGTTCATGACCGTAGGCAGCTACCACTAAGTCAATTACTTGCGCGTTAAATATATGAGTTTGCTAGCAATTAAACATCCAAATGCAGAAACTTCCATGGCAAGCCAAGACAACCAGGTGCAAATATAAAGGCCAAATTTAGATGGACAGAGGGAGAGCTCCAGCAATCATCAGGATCATAAAGAACAAGTTGAAAAGGGAACAAAGAACAAAAAGAAGCCTTTAAAAAAAAAAAAATTTAAAAAAAAGCAAAACAAAAACAAAAACTGGATAGAGAAAATAGTAATGAAAGAAGAGAATGAAGTACCCAGCAGCTAAAAGCATATTCCATTTTCAGTAACATTAGCTGTTCAGCTGTTTATTTGGAATCATCACAACTTTATTATCACCACTTAATACATCACTAAACATTGTCCAAGTAATTCGCATAACAGAAGAAAATTGCTAAGGCGTAAATTATTAATTGTGCCCACAGAGTAACTAACTTACTTGCACTAGGCTCAGCTCTTGTTCAGATTGCAAACGAGATGTTCTTGCAGGTGACTTCCACACAAGTACTAAAGTGTCAAACACAGTGCGATTACTATGCAACCAACCAGGAATCAATTTGACCAATGTTTTAATAAGTGCAAGCCCTTGAAAATAAGCATCAGAAGTTGTGGCAGGAGAAATAGATGACGAATTAGAACCATCAGCTGGAGAGGCAATGGCGCTTTCATCACCCATTAAAGCCCCAGTAGAAGATCCAGGTGTCGTTGGTGCATCAGGTTTTAACAGAAATTCTGGAAACGCACTTGCAAGTATCTTCTGTGGAGACTTTGCAAGTTCATCCCTCAACGGTTGTCCAGCATCCGAACGAATAATATACATGAACCTACATTTCACAATGGAAAAGAAAAAAGGAAGGGATAAGTGTACACTCTAACGTTTCAAGTCCACAGATGACAAGCTTGCTCCAGCATTTTAACCTTACCTTCTGAAGTATTTTGGATCACTTAGTCGAGCAAGAAAATAATCAACAGCAAGTGTTGCATATCGATTTAAAAATTTTGTAAGAGGAAGTCGATATGGACTGTTTATTTCGCTGTATACTTGTCCAGGGGGAAGAGCCCTTTCCAAATCAATGGTCAAGGTTACAAGTTCATCAAGAAACCTTGATGCAGCTTGAGGAAGCAAGTGAAAAAGCTCAATAATAGCTGCAGAGAACCAAAAGAAAAAGCATGCCATTATGAATGAATCAACATACACTTAGACAGGAACACGTGATATGCACATCTACATCCAATTTCAAATCATCGTGTAACTAACCATAAGTAGACAGAATTAGAATCCTTACCTGCCGCTATTTTAGGCTCTTCACCAGCCTTCCATAACTTCATACTCTGGGCAAGCTTTTCAGGTTCCAACCATTTTTTAAGGTGCTCTAACAACTTACCACCCAAAGTGACATTAAACCAATTGGATAAAAGTTCAAGCAAGCGTGCCAGACCCTGAAGAAGAGGCATGCTAAGATTTTTAGTGTGCGCTAAGTTGACTAGAATAGGCCTGAGGCTGCTCTGTAGAAGTTCTTTGGGCATCCTTTGCTGATTGATCACCTAAACAAAGGTACATTGAATGAAAGTTTTTTTTTTTAATTATACATAAGGACAAACACAATGTGTGATAACTAGGGGAAAAAAAGTAAAAATAATCAGGCAACCAGAATGAAAAAAGAAAAAAAAAAAAAAAAGATAATATTAAAACTATTTAATTAGTTGCAAAATAAAAACAAACCTTACAAAAATAAAATGAATGATGAGTGAAAATGATATGGCACACAAACTGATATCCCAGAACATTTATCCTCTAATAACCAGCTAAGCAAATGTCACAGGTAAACTATTAAAGTTGTTTTGTCAAGTTCGCCGAAGAGCTGTAACGGGTCATCAACAGTATTTTATTACCATAGGTCACCACAAACAAGTTGCTACTCTCAGAAATACCTCTGATCATAATCCTACCTGAACTCATATCATGACCAAGCAAAAAAGACAACAAAGAGAAGTACAGAAAGGGAAAGGACAGAAGAAAAGAAACAGCATAAAAATCAAAATATAAAAACATCCACCACTGCAATAAAGGTTCTACAAAACCTGTCGTAGGCCCTCCTTGGCAACTGCTACAATTTCTGGTGTCCGGCATGTCAAAGACTTGAAGAACATGGAAATGATCTTAGCACGCAGTTCAGCATGATTTGGAGTTTTGAAATCTGCCCATGGCATAGTAGTACATAGTAGCTCTATGCAGGCTGTTCGAAGCTTATTTAAGGAGGTGGCCATTTTTGGATTCACATACTTCACAACCCATACAGTTTCATCTGTCTCAGCAATCTGCAATGCTTCTTGGAGAAAGTTCACTAGTTCTTGAGTCAACTTGAGAAGAGGGGGCCTCAAGGCCAGGCAGAAGTTCAAGGCAGTAACAGTCCCAACCTACAAACAACTAAATCAAGTCAGCAAAGAAACCATATGAAGTACATTAATAGTCAACAACAAAAAAGAGTACCTGTTGATCAACAGTCTTTGAACGTAGTGGTCTCATAATAAGAGGCTGAAGCAAAGGCTGATACAGAGGCTCAAGCAATTCTGACACCTCACTGCCAGTCCTACTAGCCAAAAGTGCTAAACAAGACTGAACATTTTTTCTCACTATAATGGATGCATTGGGATTGAACAACTCCGAAGCAAGAAAATCAACTACTCCTTGAAAACTTTTCCTGCGTGAATCACTGTTTGCTTCATCAACATTATTCACCACCCGAAGGACCTGTGTAAGCACTTGGCTGGTCTCTTCCTGTTCTTTGCTTGCATAAAGAGGAAGTCTTTTCAGCACATATACCAGACCACGCACTATTCTCACTTGGAAAATGCACAAAGTCTCAACAGTGACTTTTCCTACCAGAGCACCAAGTCCAATTACACCCCCCATTTGTGCCTGCCACATACTGCCATAGCAACAATGCAAAAGACGAGGTAGAAGTTGCTCAAAAACTGGGATGCGAACACTTGGTGGTGGAGAATATACTGGATTCATTGATGGACTAGAGACGATCATTGGAGTACCTGGACCTCCTCTTGACGTCAGAACATCACCATGTTTTGACCGAGCAAGGAATAGAAGTGTTTCAGCAAACCAATTTAGAGCACTAAGAGCAGCTCTAGCGTGGACCCTATTCTCATTTGCTAGCACATCAACCAAAGCATCTAGGAATATCAAAGGATCCAACTCTTTCAGACTAGAAGAAGCACTGTTCTTTGACCTGGAACTGGAACTGGAACTGGAACTGGCACTGGCATTTGATGAAAGCATAGAACCGCCATGAGAAGCTGCTGAAATTGAAGGATTAGCTGATGTATAATCAACATGAAATATCATTGCAAAATGGCGGCAGATATTGACAACAAAATCATCTTTGGTGTCATGGAGTTCTGGCTCTGCACTGGCAGCAATTGCAGTCATCAATAGAATCTTAAAAACCGACTTTTCAGCCAAAAGTTGGGTCTTTGTCTTCACACCCAAATCAGCCTGCAATAATATATTGCTCATGGTTACAATGTCATATTTACCTTTCAAATGTTTAGTAAATGTTTGAAAGAAAAATAAAAGGGACAAGACAAAATTAGAACATGCACAACATTAAAATTTAGTAAGCAAAGCATTTCAATCAAGCAAGATGCTCATGCTTTCTTTTTTCCTTTTTTCATGCATTCTTTTGCCCTTTGGCAAAGGTTCGTAGAGAAGAGGATTGAAGAAATGTTTTACAAAGTTCTCATAAAATCATAAAGTATCAAGTGATAATGATGGATTATGAAGTACAAACCGATGCAATATTTAGCAGCATTTTCACAACATTGTTCAACTAACCTTTATGTCCGATGTCTCAGACCTACGCGAAAAGGAATCAACTTTAGAAACTAACAGGGTTGATAACTTCCTAATAGTACACCCCTCATCAGAAATGTTGCCAGGTAAACTAAGCTGAGAAGATAAACAAACACGAAGGAAATTTAAAGCCTGTTTTCGATAGAAAGCATCCATGCCATTCTGCTTATGCATGACAGCTGCGACTGCAAGATTTATGCATCTGTCCAAAGGCACCAAAAATGGGGTTGAGGGCTCAAATGTAAGGATCAAGCGAAGCCCATGCTCTGGGTTCTCCTTGCACTCAAGGGCTAGGGGCTCTTTAAGAAAGCGTCTGTTACGCCCACCTAACTTGCCAAGGAGTTGCAATGCTTTTCCACCCCAAGGATAAGGTGCTGGCCTCAAGTGAGACCACAAGGCTAAAATCACCTCTGACATGACATTAGCCATACTAGGTTCTAGAAAGTCAGGATTTAAACTATCTACCCAAAACTCAAGTGTTCTTAAACCTAGACTCACTAGCTCATCACTTCCCTTCAGACACAAAACAAGAGGCTTCATGAGACGAGGAAGATATGGTAGCAATGCACTTAAGCGGGCAGGTAATGTCAAGCATAGCTCCAGCAGAAGGTCCCTCATATCTTCCCCTGATGGACCCTCAAGCATCGTCAATAGCATATTTAAGCAGGGTTGTAACATAGGAATCAAGTCTCGTAAAAGAAGTTCAAATTTACATCCTGCAAGAGCTCTGAACATTGTGCGAAGAAGCTGCATGTAACCAAGAGGTTTTTCAACTTCAGTAGCATTCTTCATACAAACTTCCATTATAACAGGCACATGAGGCTGCAAAATACGTTCAAAATCTGCAGGTGCTTTAGGAACAGCACCAAATATAAATAGAAAGAGATGCAAAACCAGTTTAGCAGCAGGTGAATCCGGTTGCTTCAAAACATCAAGTTTGAAGCTAACAAGAAAGTTAACCAAGACATCAGCAAATGGCCGGTATACTTTTTGAGATTGCAAAAGAGATGAAAATATGTGAACCAATTGAGTATTGCTAATCATGCATTCAAAAAGCTCAGGCATGCACAATGAAAACATGTCCATAAGATCCCTGGGTTCCATAATAGCCAGAATCTGGGAAAAAAGATTTAGCATGTCTCTCTCTTCATCCTTCTCCTTGAAGAGGGCTAAGCAGTGTACACCACTCTTCAGAACACCAGACGCTTTCCAGACCTGGTGAAATACCAGAACTTATGTCAGATCAGGCTAATCACATAATAAATACAAACAAGAGCTTGTAGCATATATTCAATACCTCATCCTCTCTCATCCCTTTGAACACCTGAGGTGATGGCAAATTAGATGATGGTGAGACAAGCGCTTGTGAGTGTGTTCCATGCGTGAAGGGAGAAACCTAAAACATTTGACATATGAGATATGAAGATAAAGGGGCAGAACATAATGTGAAGAACCATAACTTAACACCAAAAAAAGAGAAAAAAAAAAAAAAAAAACCTGAGATCGCGGCAAATGTGCATGTGTGATACTCCATATGATAGTCTTCATTCCTGAAAATAGCAGGCAAAGATAATGAACTTCTACAAAATTCTAGGGGAAAAGAATTAAAAATGATAATATGAAAGAATAAACTTCCAAAATGTCCATATATTACAATGTGCATCAATGCTCTCAAAACCACCAATAATTATTTAGAATTTTTCTTTTTAGCAAGGTACGGTTGGAACCCCAAACTTTGAGGAGCCTCACTTGAGGCATATATCATTTCACCGATAGGTGATTGGCTACCAACGATTTTTTAGGCTACTCAACCCTACTTGACTCAACTAAGCCTTAGCCCATTAAATGAGGCTGGCTATATGAATTCTCTTTTTCCATTCCACACAATTATAGACCACATCTTTGAAAAGTTGCAGACCAATGATTTTGTGTTAAAAAAAAAATATTATGGAGGGAAAAAAATCATACAAAGACAAACAAGATATCCTTCTGTACCCTAAAAAGTAAACATAACAAAAGGAAAATTTTAAAAGAGCAAAAGATTAGAAAAAATGACAGCAAATAAAAATATGAAACTCCAGAATTATTATCATTTAATGTTGAAGGATATGAGGAAAGTAGTCTAAGAGGATTGATTACCCATAACTAAGGTCTTGATCAGATTCTTGCAATCACTAACTTCCTTGGAATGTTCCACAGGGACTTGCAAATTCAAAACTGCCTGCAATCAATTACATACCCACATCAAAAAGAAAAAAAAAGAAAGAGACACAGGTGAAAAAAAATCCAAGACCATGCATAAGGAGATCATGGATTATAAACAACACCAAGTCATATACATGTATAAAAGAATGACCACTAAATATATAAAAGAATGACACCAACCCCATGTGACGCCAACATGAATTTTCTAAAGAGTTCTGATGCTACACACTACAGTATATACTGAAAAAGATGTTTCAAGAGGGTAAAAATCATTTCTTTTTGTTGAGAAAAGAAAATATCAATGAAGAAAAAAATTGCAACATGGAGGATAAGTAATCAATAATCCTAAACACATTTATGCACATTAAAGAAGAAACAAAGAAAGTACCATCTTCCTTTCTTACTAAATAGGGTCTTCCTCCTATGGAAAGCCCCCCATCCCACCTCAAAAAAAAAAAAAAAAAAACACAAGCCTACCAAAAGACCAAAAAAACAACCTCCGTAGAAGCAAAATAGAAGAGAAAACTGATTCTTAAAAATATTGTAGTTCCTCTCTATCCAAATAATTCGTAACACTGCAATAAAAGCACAACTCTAAAGCACTTTAGCATCCATTCTAGCACCAAATCATTTCCAATTTTGAAATATATATATATATAGTTGAGACCATGTGATTTGATGAGAACCAAAAAAGAGAATACCATAGGAAAATCAAAACCTTTTTCCTTCAAGGATCAAATAAAAGGTCGGTTAAACTATTCACCGACTATTACTCTTCAGTGATACGGTATCACAGTAACACATTTCCAATTTAACTTTCTAAAATCAATGCTCAATGGGAAATTTTGAAGCCATAGTACCAGTGCCATCTAAAAGCAGAATCCTAGAATGATGATATATTCATAATCCTCAACCAGAGGCTTTTCACAGTTGCTACACCATGTAATCTTCCAAACATGCAAAACCCCAAATAATCAGCAAATTCTAACAATACAAAATAACCTAATGACAACATGAATCCAAAGTATAACAATATATATCAGCAGATACTGAGTGAAGTTTTTAAGATAAAAAAAGACAACCAAATAATAATATTTTGATTAACAAAATCAAAACTGAACAATGCACTTGGAGGGAGGCAGCTAGAATTTGTACTGAGCATATAAACGTGATTAATCAACTAATTCTTTGGCACTTCAGTTCAGTTATCATTTTTCAAAATGAAACACTTCGGTCCTTCGGTTTTATAAAATTGACACTCTAGTACTTCTATAGACCAAAATGGCACTTGTTTTACAAAACTGTGTCATTTCTTGATGGGGCACAATATTGGCAACATTTATATAAACGACGTGCCACAAATAGTTTTAATGCTCAAGCACTCGTTTGGAACATGTGGGAAGATGGGGAAGCTGAATGGGAAGTTTATTAAGTCAAGAACATGTGTTTGGATTGCAGGAATTCTGATTTATTAGTATAGGGGTAATTTAGTAATTTTCTGATTTTCAGAATATTTAGTTCTTTAATGTCTTTAGGAATTTATTAATTAATTGTTGAGTCATTATCTTAATCCTTATTGGATTACGATAGGTATTAGTTGGATTTTCTTATTTAGGAATTCAAATCCTTCAAGGATTTGGTTTAGTCTTTCAAGCCTTTAGATTGTAGGATTACTACTCCTATAAATACCTAGGCTTGTATCAGTTTTAGTATAGTTTTCAGTCATAATAAAATTAAAGATTTCTGCAATTTTGCTCTAGAATTGTGTTGATTCAATTCTACTCTCCCTTAGGTGTGATTCCTAAGCCTAGGTGTGACTCCTAGAACCCTATCCTGTTTTTATTTTTGTTCTTTTCCTACATATTTCAGATCTGAATTTCATATTTCAGATTAGCCCTACCGCTGTGTTCCACAAATTATTTGTTGGATAGTTTTTTCTAATTCTGTCCTACATCACAGTACCTTTGAGAATTATCATGATTATCCACTTCATTTCCTGAGCATTTGTCTTCTTTATCAGAGTAGAAAGAACTGAAATTTTCTCTGACCTGTTCCCATGGTAGTCAATGTCATAAAGAAAGGATTAATATTGAATTTCACAAAACAGTGCACCCAACATGGCAATAGAAAATTGAAAATCATCACCAAATTGCAACTGTGAACTTTGAGAAATTTACGATGCTACTATCAAAATTTTGAATTGAAAAAAACATTAAGACAGAAACAACCTTTGGAAGTCAAAAGGTGAGAGAGAAAAAAAATTACAAGCATTAGCTACATATCAATATATTTAGACAAATTGTGACCAACCTGGCCACTTGTATAGGAGGTCTATTAAGGATTAGATAGAATTAAAAGCACAAAATTGAAAATACATATGTTCCTGTAGAGTTATTCACAGGTTACAATTAAGTAGTAGTTAAAGCAGTACTAGAAATAAAGTAAAGAACTAAGAAAGAATGTGTGTGCATGGGTAAAAAAAAAAGAAAGAAGAAACAGAGAGATAGAACACAATACAAAGGTCATCTAAATTCATAACAAAATGAACTTTACTCAAAACAAGGAACAATGACTTAAATCTGTTATCTTAGCTAATACAAGTTGAGAAAATAAAATTGAGTTGAATTTTTTTAAAAAAAAAATTGTTAAAAATAACGACTTATTATTTGAGAAGAGAAAATTTGACAGTAGTGTTTAAATTACTATTTGTTAACTCAAACTTTCTTATCCATTCATATTATTATGCTGGACTACAAGATTTTTTCTTTTTCTTTTTTTGCCAATTTTGAAAAGAAAACACAAAAATGAAAAGCAAAAAAGACAATTCTTCTCGGACAGAAAGGTAATTTTATCACCCTATATTACTTGTTTTGCTAATTAAAACAGTTTTGAAAAACAAATTATTACTAAGATTATAATTTATTACGTTTTTTGTATTGCTGCGTGTTGGTACAGACTACAGATTTCTTATATTTTTGTATAATTTTGATGGATTTACAGATAGAAATGGAAAAAGGTAAGGAAAAACGGAAGACATTGTCAATTTTTAGAAATATTAGAACTAAAACGTAAAAAGGGAAAAAAAGATATGTTGTACTGAGTAATGGATAAAAAAACTAAGGAACTGTTTCCTAAAACTTTCCGAACTTGAATGCAAAAATCGCCAGGAATTGATGACTTGGTGTTTATATTTGATTCTTTGTTATGCAACTGATTGAACTTCTACTAATTAAGCATAAGCTATGGCATCATTATGGTCCGAAAATAATGATCCCAATGATTTTGAGACTATTTTTAATATTTAATAACAATAACAATAATAATATTTGCAAATGTTCGATTTACTAGTATAAAAATAATTTCAAGATTAATTGATCATTGATTCTAGGCCATTCCAAATTTCCAAACAATTAAACTCCAAGCAAAAGGTAAACAAACACTACACAGTCCAATATTATACCTGCTTTCACTTAAAGCCAGCTTATCAAGCAAGTCATTTAGTTCCTTAATTCTTAGACCACCTGATGATATTCCTTGCCTGCGCTGGAGCACCTGTTTCCCAGAAGAAATAATAGAACAAAATTCAAAACAGCATACACAAATTGAACAATATTTTGGAAATGCAATGCTAATCTAAAGATAATTAAATGCAATAAACGCACCTCAAAGGCGACTAGGGGAAAATTACCGGCATTAGAGCCAGTCTTCGGACCACCTTTGCGCCAATTGAAGAGGCGAATAGCGTCGGGGGATTCCCTGGACATGGCGAGAGCATCAACGAGGGAAGTGGCAAGCACAGATTCCTTCAGCCCATAAGAACCTCTTTCTCGGTCAAGACTTGGAAGGATGAGTCGTATAGAGCTAAAATAGTCATCGGGCTTGCAGAAAGTGTCGAGGAACTTTCGAAATTTAGAACGCTTCTTGGCCGAGGACTTGCCCTTCTGTATCCACTCGAACAGGCTCACCATTACACTAAACTTTGTTTCGTTCTCCATTCAAAATTCAATTCCGCTAATCGAATCCACTGGTCTTCTTTTATTTTTGTAATGTAGTTTCTGATTGCTCGCCGCTTTACTCACCGTTTGAAACTTTGAATAGTAGGGTGGACGCTTGTTGCGGAATTCTTTGGCTTATGCAGGAAGACATTGTTCATAGACAATTTGCTCCCTAAACTTGTGTTAAGAGCTCCAATAGACCAAATTTAAATTTTCCCAGTAAATAGGCACAATAGCAAAAATAACGGAAAACTGTTCGATTTGGTTTGGTTCAATTTATAAATTAATTTTATTTCATTTTGATTTTTAAAGTTGAAATATTTTTGGTTTCATTTAGTTTTAATTTTTAAAAATATAATTAAATTGAATCGAACTGAATTCCTAAAGTATTGTTAATTTACATGAGTATTCATGTTTCAACGTGGTTAGTTTAACGCTAACATTTTAAACTAGACCAATAATATTAGTTTTAAATATTTGAACTTCTAACCAAATTATATAACACCAAAAAATATTCAAACTAAAGTTATTTAAATTCAATTTGAAAATTTCGTTTGATCAATTTCTTAAAAAGTAATAAATAAAATTAAGTATAAAAACTACTAGTAATTAATGTCATTAATGTTATTAAAATTGTGCAAAATTGCAAAAGTTCAATAAGTCCAAAATTGCAAAGTCCAAAACCAAACCAAACTAAAGTTCGATTCCATTTGGTTTCCAATCTTAATCAGTTCAATTTGGTTATTTGTTTAATACATCTATTTTATTCAATTTTGTTTAATTTTCAACCAAACCGAACCGAATCAACCGATGTTCACCCCTACTCCTATTTAAAGACCAAATCAATTCAATTTAGAGTAAAAATAGGTGTTGCCTTTTAGTGTGAAAAAGTAAATTAAAATAATAGTAAATTTTTCTTATTCTTTTCCCTAAATATCAAACTTCAGTGCTGCAAATCTTCATATCACGATCAACCATTTATATTCCCCTATAACCACCATCATGATCTATCACGTCCACCATTCCCTCATCACCAGTACGATTTATGCCCATGGCAATTCCATCATCATCTTTTTATCCTCTTATTACCACCAAGCACTATGACCTCCACCTCACCCTTATCACCACTACAACTTTATAGCCACCACAACCTTATTGTGGGCGGTGGGGTTCAACAAGGGAATAAATGTTAGTGACCACAGCACTGTGTGGGCTTGAGATCCACTGGGAAATACAATCACTAGTCTTTGGCTTATACTGGAGACGAAAGTTGCCACCCAAGTGAAATTTGAGACACATTATACAGTAATTAGATCCCATGCGGTCCAGCGGCTGTCCTCAGAGATTGGATTCAAAAACTAGGTATGGGCTTTATGAATTCCTACCCGACCTTGCAATCTACCTTCATTTTATGGTTCATGTTTTATTATTTTTAATTATTTAATCATTTCTTTATTTACATGCAAAATTATAATTGCCTCCAAATAATTTTAAAATTTTACAATTTAGTCCAACATACATTAGTTTTGTTATTTTCATGCAATTAAGTCTGACTTAGCATAACATATATTCATCCATCATCATATCATAACCATACTTTCACAAATAACTATAAATTAAACAAAAGAAGTAAGTAATTAAAATACAATGGAATTACACTCTTTTCACGCACAATAATTGAAATAAAATAAAAAGGCAAATAAACCAAGTCTTAAATCAAATATAGCAACCCACAAGGTCACTAAAATCTATGCCTGCAACAAATTTAATTAGCTCCTCCCAAAAGAACATACTTTATAGAAAATAGAAAAGTTAATACATGATGGATGAAAGAATAAATAAAAGAAATAACAAACATAATAATACATTCAAAATTAAAAAAAAATGGATTAAAAAAGGCATTAATTGGATCTACAATAACTCTGTTAAGGAGATTCAATGAGAGTGTAAACTTAATAGAAAGAAAACAAGATCATTGTAATAAACACCATTCTAACATATGACAATGCACGAAGAGAACATTTTAATATATAAGAAATAGCATACATATACAATTAAGGAAAATAAGATTTGGCAAGGATGGTCTTGCCGTACAGAAGGCATCGCCTCTTGTATTGAGGTGTCGCCTCTACGGACCTAGGCAAAAACGAAGAAGCTACTAATATGAACAAAAAACTTAACAACACAGAACACACAATAAGGTGCTGATAAGTGTGCAGAAATTCAACTAGCATGCATAATTGCCTAGATATAAACTCAATGACCAAAGAATAAACAACAATCATATACTTAACAGCTTATTAATAACTTGTTTTTGTACCATAATAAACTATTTTAAAGGAAATGAGATAAAGGTGAGTATTAAAGAAAAGTCTATTATTATATTAGTGACTTGGCTCCCTATATAGGCTCTTAGAGACATTTCTAGCAACCAGCTAGAACTTCAATTGACATGTAAGCCTGATCTCCAAACCCCTTTTTCTAAGTATGTAGCCTCTTAAGTCCTTAGATGAAATTTTAAAAACCTCATTCCTATTATGGAATATAGAACCTTTAATGGTTTTGCTGCTTCCTCTTCCATAACATCTTTTCCTATAGCAGCATTTTCACCTTTCGACTTGATGTCTATTAGTGCAACATCTTTCTTATCCCCTATTAGCTCCTCTATCTTAATAACCTCATAAACTATGTAGCAACTTTCTTTTCCTTTATCTTTATTACAGCAAAGTACATGGCAAATATCTTAAACCCATATATCTCTTTACCAACTGGAAACAGTGGCTCGAATTTTTCAGCATAAAGATGAAAGTTACCTTTTTTAACTAACTTCTCCCACAACTTCTATTTTTCTCCACTGTCAAGTCCATCTTTCTTACTATGGTAGCCAATCCCATACTTTAAAAATCGGTATTTTAAGATTAATAAATTTTAATGGCCTATTCTGATTCTTTGCTAGCCCTAGTCCTAGCATAAAGTTCATACACCACATCATATTCACTATCTTGTCATCTATGGAGTCCTCATACAACATGCAAACCTCAAAATTAGGCTAAGAGGGATTTTCCTTCAGTGTTAATTTTAGGGTTGCAATGGCTGCCTCAGTTTTAGCTATAATAGTAACCACTTTCCCTCTTATATAGAAACTTGATCTTCTGATGCACAGTTGATGGAACTCCCCTTAATGGATGGAACCAAGGTCTCCCAAGCAGCACTGCGAAGGTTACAAAAATGTAATCAAATATATACTGACCTAGGATTCAATAGGTCCAGTTTTAACCAAAGCTTTGAATGTGCCTTCTACAAACCTCTTAGTATTATCATAAGCTTTTATAATCATATTTGAAGGTTATAAATCAGTAGTAGTAAGTTCAAGCCTGAGCATAATCTTTAAGGGATATACATTGATTGTAGATTCATTATCCACCATCACATAATAGGTTAGCTTTCCATTTATCTCAGCTTTAATGAATAATGCCTTATAGTGATCCATCCCTTCTAAAGGCAAATCCTCATCTATAAAGACAATTGCTCCTTCAGATTTTTGCATCAATGAACTCACCATCTGCTCCGGAGTGGTGCCAACTAGAATTTTTTTTTATTTAAGGCCTTAACCATTGCATCACTATGGACTTTAGAATGCATTAGGAGTTCCCATACACTAGCAACAGTTTCCACTTTCTTTGCCTCCTTCTTCGAGTCCTTTTCATCCTTATATTTGTCAGTTTTAGATTCCGAGTCTGGTTTGGCTTCTTTCTTGGTTGGCTTATTTTTCTTCTTCCTTTTTTTTCTCCACCTGCCTAACCTCTTTTTCATCTCCACTCTCCTACATGTCTATCTTTTCCATGTTCTCTTCATTAGATGAAGTCCAAATGTCTAAAGTGTTTATAGAAAATTCGATTGGCTCTTGCCTAACTTCTTACAAAAAGTAGTGATTCTGATGAGGCTAAGGTGTTTGCTAATCAGAGTATTAAGTATAGGGTGGGGCTAATAATATCATTTTCCAATTAATTGTCATATGAGTTTCATGTGCAATTCCATGTCACCAACTTCATATGTCCAATCAGTAGAAAAGCTATGGGCAACTTGTTTATTACTTGCAAATAAGGGTGGCAATACTTACCCAAATCCATTTATCCACCAAAACTCACTTATATTAAATGGGTATGGGTCATTAATGGGTAATAACAAAAAGTTAAATATGTAATAAATGGGTTGTAATTCTAACCCTTATTTAAATGGGCTGGGTTATTATGGATACAGGTACCCAAAATATTTTAAGTCCAATGGCCAAATAGTCACTGATTCAACTTAAGAGCCACAATTTTTTTAGTTTTTTTTCATCTTCTTTTTTAAAAGTATTAGTGAATACAATTTTTTATAAACTCTTAATAACATATAAAATATTAAATATGTACTTTTATATTATTATTATTATTATTATTATTAAAATTTTTAAAAATATTAAAAGTATTTTTGTTTATATGACAATTCAGTAGTATAAACTTAATAGAGTTTTAATTTATTATAATTTTAAATAGATTATTTTATTTAAATAATTGTACAATAATGCTTCAATATTTTTTTTATATTCTCTAATCTTATATAAAAATATTATGTACATAAAAGTATTATGTCTATAATATGTATTAGAATTTATAGCAACTAGGACAACTATAAAAAGAAAAAGAAACACATTAAAAAAGAACATACACTCCACTTGTGCCTAGTTTATTTACAGATCCCACAAATAAACTATTCATATCTCATTCTCATTATAAAATTAAAAGTAATCGTAGGAATTTGTATTAATGTCAATCCTTTAATGAAACACAAGATCAATAAAAACATTGAAGTGAATCTATTCGATAAATATGTCTCTGGTCTTTCAGCTAAACAAGTTCGTATTATGATAACAGTACGAGAAACAACAGCAGCAGTAGCTAAAATTTATTTGAAAATGATAAAAATATTTTTGGGTGTTCAAATCATAAATTTTGATATGAGTAAAGTTCATATATGGCAATGAAGGCAAGTAAACAATCCCAACAGATAATAAGGTAATCTTATTATAATGATTTATATAATAAGTTATAGACATGTTAAATCTATCTTTTTTTTTGTTAGATACACTATATGACGAGGGACTGCAATAATTTATCAACACTATTAAACTAACAACTACTATCAACTCTAACACATTATTATTATCAGTTTCTCTTCTTGCATTTTGTCATATTCTTTAAGATGGTTCTTTTTCTCTGCCCTCTCTCATCTATTTTGCCTAGAGTCCCCTCTTTTTCATGTGAAAAAATTACAGCTATTGACACCAAATACTTAGGTTCCGCTCGACAACACCTATTTTTTTTATGAACCTTTCTTTTTTCTACTTATTTAGTTAACAATTTAGATATTATTAAGCTACCTTTCATTATCAATTACTCCTTAAGTTCATCAAGCTACCAATAATGGGTTTATTAATCTACTTCTTTATGGGTTTATCAAATATTTATTTTCTCAATTGACATTTTAGTCCTTTACCATCTCCTTCCTAAAATGCAACCTTACATGAAAAAAAAAAGGTTTAGCAAGAAGACATAGTGGGAAGACATGGTGGATAAACTCATGACGGCTAGGGTTTCTTGAAGAAGATAATAATATTTTGTTATCTAGGTCTAAACCATGGGTTAAACCGGGCCCAATCATGAATCTTATATTTATGTGTTTTATATTTGGTTTTGTCTTGTTAATTTGTAGTAGGAAGTTAAATCTAATTAAGTGGCCCACAGATGGCCTAACAAACCCATCTTATGTTGTGATAGCTTAATTCTCTTGTGATAAGGTTCACACATGTAATTGAATCTTTGACTTCGTACTATCTACATAAAGTAATTTTTTTACCAATTCTCCCACACATCATTGGTAGATCTATCTTTTTAATCTTATTAATGTTGTATATATTACTTTTTTATGAAAAATTTTTACTTACACCCAAAATATGTTCCCACGTGTATACTATTCCAATAAAATAATTGACATCTAAGAAAGTGTGTTTTATTTATCCTAAGATTAAATGTGACGTGCACTAATTCGGAAAAAAGAAAAAAGTAATGCTATTTGAAAAAGAGAAATGCTAGGTATAGTTGGCCAACATGGCATTTATGTCATTTCCAATGTGGCATTTATATTTAATTATATATATATATATATATATATATATATATATATATTGGGATAATTACTATTACCCCCCTGAGGTTAGACCATAATTACTAGTTTGTCCCTCCTTTTTTAAAAGTGAACTAAAAACCCCTTTAAATTTGATTCGGTCAACTATTTCCCCCTTCTGTCTAAAAGAACCGTTAATTAGCACAAAAAGACATATTTACCCTTAATATACTATTGAATTTATACATATATGCCACTATGAAGTACTTTTCTTCTTTTATTTTTATTTTTTTTTATTAGCAATAATTAAATCAAATGTAATTTTAATTTATTTAACATAGTTAATTAGTATAAATATATTAATATAGTTAGTCTAATTAATTTCATATTGTCAATAATTAGTATAAATATGTTAATATAATTGGTATAATTATTTTTATATTATATATAATTAGTACAAATGTGAAATTAATATAAATATGTTAATATAATCAATATGATTATTTTTATATTGTCAACAATTAGCACAAATATAGCCTTTTGTTGTGTGGGTCATGATATTTAAGCATTGCATTACTATTGCTCAAAAAAATTTTAATCATCTCCCTAAAAAAAAATTATAATCATCATTCAAGCTCAACAACAATTTAAATCCAGGAATCATTAACAAAAAAAATACAAAATATTAATGCCCAAATATTGAAAACTATAGAATCATAAGAGAATGATCAGATGGAGCTAATACATACAAGATACCATTATCACGACAATCAAAACAATAGGATAATAAATAAAAATTTATCATATCATTCTCAAACACAGACCCATATATGAAATCAATGAAAAATAAACTAGAACAAAAAAATGAAGATAATTACAATGGTTAACAATTTACAAACACTTAGTTTTCTAGAATTTGAATCCTAAAACATCACAAATTGGCCTTTATATATTCACCAAATTCACAACTTAAAAAAAAAAATCAAACCACAACAAAACCACTAAAATCAAATTAAATCGAATTAAAAAAATAACAAGATCTTTATGTTAAAGACTTTAACTGCCTTCTTCTCAATAGTTGCCACCCCCGTCGTCTCTTTGCAATTTATTCCAAAATCAATTGCAACCCATCTTTCAATTCGACAGTGGAAGCAATCAAGTTTTAGCGAAAAAAAGAATGAAATGAAAAAAAAAAAGATAATGATAGTAAAGAAGGAGGCAGATGATGAGGAGGAAGAGATAAGGTGAAAAAGATAAATGGTGGTGAAGAGGGAGGCGGAGGAGTAGGAGAAGGAGGTTAGGTAAGAAAGACAATGATGGTGAAGAAGGAGGAAGAGGAGGACATAGAACAAAAAAAGTAGGTTGAAGGAAGAAAAGGTTAACAGAGATTAAAAAAAATTATTTTAGATAAAGATGAAGTGATATTTATGGATTAAGGGTAATTTTGGAAATTTATATAAATATACATATTTAATTATTATTTTATCTAATGACTAACAGAATATACCTAGTATATTCTAAAAATTTATAACGGAAGGGGAAGATAGTTGACAGAATCAAATTTCAAGAGGTTTTTAGTTCACTTTTGAAAAAGGAGGGACGAACTAATAATTATGGTCTAACCTCAGGGGGGTAATAGAAATTATCCCATATATATTTTATATTATAAAGTTATAAAATTTAAATTTTAAAAAAATTCTAGCATTTCTACAACTATTTACCTCTTTAACTATAACCATTACTTATTATAATATTTACTTTTACTAGGGGTGGCCACGGTTCATGAACCGGCCGGTTCTGGTTCGGAACCGCCGGTTCACGGTTCGACCTAAGGTGGAACCGAACCTGAACCGGCTTAATCCCGGTTCCGGGCAGGTTCCAAACCGACCGGTTCTGGTTCACAGTTCCGGTTTTTTCGGTTCGATTTTTATGCACTGTAAAAAAGTTATATGTTTTTAGAAAACAAAATACACCACGAGTAAGAGAAAATTATGTAGAATTTTATAAAGAGTTGTAACTTGTATTTTTTGAATTTTTAACATAATTTGATTTTTTTCATAAAATGAACCAAAACCGGCCGGTTCGGAACCTGAACCGGCCGGTTCCGAACCG
>CATIWO010396418.1:0-11812 GCA_949673435.1 Macaranga tanarius
CATGGTTAAATTTTGATAAAAAATAAAAATCATTATATTTATAAAAGTTTTTATTTAACTTAAATTATTTCTGATATTTTACCCCAATTAAACGACAATTCTATAAAAAACGTCATATCTCCCCGATGAAACGACACCGTATTTTCCCACGATATTAATTTCCATTTTTAACTCTGTTGGCTTCGGACCGTGCAATGTCGGTTCTTACTTCTTTGTAATTACCTTCACCCTTTTCACCACAAATCCCCAATTTCCGTCATCTTCACCGTTAGGGTTATGTTATAAGATCCCCAAAATCATCAATCCCAGACCCTCCTCAAAAACCTTCAATCCTTGATTTTCATATATTATTATAATACGCAATTCCATCGAAGAATCGAAGATAGGTATAAATGGTTCGTCGCAGAGACCACGACGACGACGACGACGAGGGGTTCGACGGAGGAGAAGATGAAGACTACGAAGAGCAGGTGATGGATGAGGAAGAGGAATTAGATGAAGAAATAGAAGAAGAGGAAGATAATAGAAGAGGATCGAATAAGAAGAGACGAAGATCAGATTTTATAGATGATGTTGCTGAAGAAGATGATGAAGACGAGGCAGATGATGATGATGATGATGAGTATGGCGGCGGCGGTGGAAGAAGGCCGAAAGCTAAGAGAAGTTCAGGGACTCAGTTTTTTGACCTTGAAGCTTTGGTTGATAGCGATGAAGAAGAAGAAGATGATGAAGATGCTGAGGATGGTAATGTTTTTGTTTTTCAGATTTTTTTTTTTTTTGTTGTGAAATTAGGGCTAAATAGTTACAGAAATGGAATAGTAATGGAAGCTATGAATTGATATAATGTTGTTTTTTTGATGATGCTAGTGAGTTTATATTTATTAATTTTTTTTTTCTATTGTAGTCTCAGCATTAGATATGTGGAAAGATGGAGTTGGTTAGGGAAGCAAATACTTATTTAGGACTTTAAGCATGTTGGACCTTAATGTGTTATAGCGTCCTTTTTTTCTTGGAAGAAACTTTTAGTGCTTTGCTTCTAATTTTACAGCTATTTATGTATCGAGTACTGCTTGATTGTTGAAGATATTCCTGTTTGAAGACTGCAAAACCTAGTGATGCAGGATCATCCTGGTCAAAATCAAATCAGGAATTTGTTTAAGTTTAATTTTTCCTTATGATTATATTGATATTAGGATTCTTATTTAGAAGAATTTTAGGATTCTTGTTTAGTAATTGGCTAGGATTCGTTTAGGATTTGTTATAACTATTATAGATCAGGACTTTAGACAATTTCAGAAGGAGTTTTTGTATTTTGATTTCAGATTTTTTTTTTAATAATAATTGAGAGGTTTTGTTTAAACCCTAATTATTTTATCTTATTCCAACCTTTATCATCTTTCCTACCCTTTTCTGATGCGTCACCTAGTATATCGGTCCTATTGGATTTAGTTTACTTTTCTGGTCCGAGATTAGTTTTGTCTTATTGTCAGTGTCTTTCAGTTCTAAAGAAAAGGCTTTGCTGAATTCAGTGAATATTATTGTTGCAAAACTTTGTGTAGGCAGGTACTTAGCAGAGTGTCAGATAGATGTTTCAGTAGTGGGGTATCATTTGCTCATAGTAGCTGTGCAAGCATTTAGCTTCATCTTCTTTTCTTGCCTTTTCATCTTTGTCATTTATACGGTGCTCTCATTTTCTTCTTAAGTTTGCAAATTCTCTTTTTCTTATGGGTGGTATATCATTTTTCTAGTGGATCTTCTACTTGTATCGTGATTTTTTCTTTGCATTTAACCATGAGTATTTTCAACATATTACTAATGGGATTTTGAGTTTCTGTGTAAAAGAGACTGACACATTTGAGTAATCTCTGATGCCCTTAGCTTATCTTTTTGAGTTCTATGTTGGCCAGTCAACAATCCTGAAGTCATTATGTTATATGAAGTTGGAGAATGTTAGCTAGTAGGCCTTGGCGTTTGGGCTTCACTCTCTGTCCAGCTGTCACTTTCAAGCAACCATACTGAGTCTACTATTTTTGCCATCCCCTTTCCAGTTTTCATTATGTATCATCATTGAGTTCGTATATTTCATAAAAGGAGCTTAACATTTTTGAGCCATTCAACATGAAAATGGACCATTTTTCGTTGTTAGGGGAGGGGTGGTAGTGGGTTATTGCTAGGACTTTATATGACATTCAATCTTAGAGCTGTGGCATGTTATGGTGAAGGCTGAGGTTATTTTATGTATGTGCAGACTTTATTGTTGATACTGGAGCTGATCTACCTGATGAAGATGATGGTAGAAGGATGCATCGTAGGCCGTTGCTCCCTCGAGAGGATGACCAAGAAGATATGGAAGATCTAGAGAGAAGAATTCAGGCAAGATATGCAAGGTCAAGTCAAACAGAGTATGATGAAGAGACTACAGAAGTAGAGCAACAGGCTCTTCTGCCATCTGTTCGGGATCCTAAATTATGGATGGTGAAATGTGCGGTATGGTTATGATATTCTTTTGCGCATTTGACATTTCTTCCTTGATATTTATTTATTTTCAATATATTTGTTAAACTATGCTTTACTGTACACCAGATTGGTCGTGAACGAGAAACAGCTGTTTGTCTTATGCAAAAGTATATTGATAAAGGATCTGAGTTGCAAATCCGTTCTGCTGTTGCTCTTGATCATCTCAAGAATTATATTTATATTGAAGCAGACAAGGAGGCCCATGTGAGGGAGGTATGCCATTGATATCAAGCTTAGCCCTGTTTTATGGAGTATAACTTCTGATGTTATCCAACAATATATCTTTAATATAATTGACTTAGTTATTATCTGCTGCTTCAGGCTTGCAAAGGTCTGCGCAATATATATGCCCAGAAAATAATGCTTGTCCCAATCAAAGAAATGACTGATGTTCTTTCAGTCGAAAGCAAGGCAATAGACCTTTCAAGAGATACCTGGGTCAGAATGAAGATTGGAACATACAAAGGGGACCTTGCTAAAGTATACTTTATAACCTGTGGCTTACTCATTGTATTGTTTCCTAATTTTTCCTAATTAAAATTTCTCTCTTTATTTGTCTCCTTTTTTTTTTTCTAGGTAGTAGACGTAGACAATGTGCGACAGAGAGTTACCGTGAAGTTAATTCCAAGGATTGACTTACAGGCTCTTGCAAATAAACTGGTATTTACATTCTTGCTGCCCGATCACATGTTTTTCTGGGCATAGGATTCTTTTTTTGATCCATAAAAGAATGAAGTGGGTGGCTTTATACAAACGTGTTGTGTTTCATGTTATCAGTGACCCTTGTCATAATGGTTTTATGATTTCCTTTATTTTTTTGGATAAATGACCAGAAGACCATGTAAATTTGGTGCTCTACTTTCCATTTGATCTTCTTGTTATAATTTTACTTGAGGAATATAACAACATGATCTTGCTCTTTTCTTTCATAATCATAAGATATTTTAGATTTTTTTGGAACTTTTTATAGGAGGGCAGAGAAGTAGCGAAAAAGAAGGCCTTTGTCGCCCCTCCACGGTTTATGAATGTGGATGAAGCTAGGTAATGATTTATTTACTCTTTCATTGTGTATAATTTTAGTAGAACTGCATGTTGATCAAGTGTTTATTTTTGTTGATATTAATTTCCTTTTTGTTTCAGAGAACTACATATTCGTGTAGAGCGAAGAAGGGATCCTATGAGTGGTGATTATTTTGAAAACATTGGTGGCATGTTGTTTAAAGATGGCTTTTTGTATAAAACGGTGTCAATGAAATCAATTAGTGTTCAGAACATCAAACCAACTTTTGATGAACTTGAGAAGTTCCGACAGCCTGGAGAGAATGATGGTGATATTGTGGGTTTGTCAACCTTATTTGCAAACAGAAAGAAGGGCCATTTTGTGAAGGGTGATGCAGTTATTGTTGTCAAGGGAGATTTGAAAAACCTTAAGGGATGGGTTGAGAAGGTTGATGAAGAGAATGTCCATATCAGACCTGAAATGAAGGACCTTCCGGTAAGAATGATTGGAAGAGATCTGTATTATTTTTTTCTTGTTTATTTTCAACCACTGTTAGTCAAACAAATGGACTTACTTGGGTTTTTCATCTATGAATCTGATTCTACTACTTCTTTATTGGCAGAGGACTATTGCGGTGAATGAAAAGGAGCTTTGCAAGTATTTTGAACCGGGTAATCATGTGAAGGTTGTTTCTGGTACCCAGGAGGGTGCGACCGGCATGGTTGTTAAGGTTGAGCAGCATGTGCTCATCATTCTATCTGATACAACGAAGGAACATGTGAGCAATTAGTTTCTTGTCTGGCAATTGAGCCTGTGTTGAATAGCTTTTTTGAGTGGAAACTGATATTTGGAACTTAAATGAATATTGTTATCTTCAGATTCGTGTCTTTGCGGACGATGTTGTGGAAAGCTCTGAGGTAACCACTGGTGTTACAAAAATTGGAGAATATGAGCTTCATGATCTTGTGCTACTGGAGTAAGTGCTGTTCTTTTTTCCAAGAATCATTTATTTTCCTATTTAAAATTTGAACTCTTGCAATTTTTTTTCTGTGCATTGCAGATTTTCTATTTATTATAGTCCAGTGTCTTACTTGTTTATTCAATTTGGTGCAGTAATATGAGCTTTGGTGTAATAATACGTGTGGAAAGCGAAGCCTTTCAGGTGATTAATGTCTTGAGTGCCTAGAATATGTGCTTTAGCCATACTTTTTAAATCTGATCAGATGCTGTCATTAACTTCAGGTTCTTAAGGGAGTCCCAGAAAGACCTGAGGTGGCTCTTGTTAGACTCAGAGAGATCAAATGCAAGATTGAGAAGAAATTTAATGTGCAAGATCGGTACAAGAATGCTATAGCTGTGAAGGATGTTGTAAGAATAATTGACGGCCCTTGCAAAGTGAGATGCTTAACTGCTGTTTGCTTTGTCTGATTACTGTACGTTCATGAAATTCACCATTTAAGCTTATCTTGTTAGGGTAAACAAGGTCCTGTAGAACACATATACAGAGGAGTCCTGTTCATTTATGATCGCCATCACCTTGAACATGCTGGATTTATCTGTGCTAAAGCCCATTCTTGTGTTGTTGTGGGAGGAACACGGGCCAATGGCGATAGGAATGTAAGTGTTTTGTGATTTTTGTTGTGCTATAGAAACTCATTTTAATTATTAAAGTATCAATTTAATTATTTTCTTCTTTTTGGGGACAAATGTTTTAGATTGGCTTTTTTCGTGATTATTAAATTTTAATATCGTTAATTAAGAAATACAGTTGGTATTTGATCAAATTGTGTTTTGGTTGAGAGATCTGGAAATCATAAGGTTGTGGATTCCCAAAATATGATTTCAAAGTAGATGCCAATTAAATTTTTTTATTGATTAAATCATCTTAAATAATCTAAGAAAAATGACATCTATCTCACTCGTATGAATCAGGGAGATTCCTACTCAAGATTTAACAGTTTCAAAACCCCCCCTCGTGTTCCCCCATCACCGAGGAGATTTCCAAGAGGGGGTCCTCCATTTGAGTGTAAGTATTTCGTGATCAGTCAACCCTATTGAATCAACAGTAGGAAAGATGTTTGTGTTGCAATATCTTTAGTATTTTGTGTGAGCAATAACTTTTTTTTTCTCAATGTTTAATTCAATGCAACAGCTGGAGGAAGAAACCGGGGTGGAAGAGGAGGAGGGCATGATGCCCTAGTGGGTACAACAGTGAAGATACGCCTGGGTCCTTTCAAAGGTTATCGTGGACGTGTTGTAGAGATGAAAGGCCAGATGGTTCGAGTTGAGTTGGAGTCCCAAATGAAGGTTATTTTAGGCAAGTCTTTATTTGTATATGTTACTTTGATGAATCTATGTTTTCTTTTTTTTTTTTTGTTTTTTTTTTGTTTTTTTTTTGTTTTTTTTCCATACTGATTAACTGCTGTTGTATGTGCAGTTGATAGGAGTAATATTTCTGATAATGTGGTTGTATCTACTCCATACCGGTAATTGATAGTTTCCATGAAAATTTTGAAATAGTTTAATGTTGCTCACCTTTTGATTTTTATTCATTGATATTTGTTTACCAGTGATTCATCTAGATATGGTATGGGAAGTGAAACTCCCATGCATCCTTCTCGGACTCCACTTCACCCATACATGACACCAATGAGAGATGCTGGAGGTTCGTTCTTTAAATACTAGATCTTTTGTTTCTTTAAAAGAATTCATTAATTGTCAAAAAAATGATTCGCGTATCCTTTTGGTCTTGCTCTTATGTTTGCAGCGACCCCAATTCATGATGGCATGAGGACGCCTATGCGTGATCGAGCATGGAATCCTTATACACCAATGAGTCCTCCCAGGTTTGATCATGATTCTTGCTGTTGCTGATTTTTTTTTTAATTATTATTGTTCTTCCCTTTTGATGTGCTTTTATATAGGGCCCAACTTTGTCTTGACGAGAACATCTATGTATGATTTACATTGATTTTCTAGGTTTTCTTTGTAGGCACTGAATAACTTGATTCTTGGTGTTGGTTAAGTACACCCATTTTTGGCATTGTATTCATTTCCAATTCTTTGTTTTACATAGCATTGGATGTCTTGATTTTATTTTTGTCTTGCCACATTTTTGTTATTGATAAGTGATAGGCTTGAATCTGATCTCCCTTTTGGAGGAATGATAAGGGTGTGTTGCAAATTTTTATCTAATGTAATACGAGGGCTGAGAGCTGAATTGTGTTGTTATTATAACAATCGGAATTATCTGTTTTGGACATAATGGAGCAAGAAAAGAAATACTCAAATTACCAAAATGGCGTTTTGAGAATAATCTGGAAATATAGATTTAATGGGCACATAATTACGGTTTTGCTTGTTCACTCGTATTTTGAGAAAACGCTGAGAGGAGCAATCACAGCCTCGTAGTGCTGGTTTTCCTTATGTCAAATATCTGCTTCTGTTAATGCAATTAAGTTCTATGGATGATTTCAACTACTGGATGCCTCTGACATCATGATTCCCTTTCTTCATAATGCTTTTGGTTGTGTTAGAAAATTGCTGTATAATCTTGTTTATATGAATCTATCCTTTTTTGTAATCTTGTTTGATCCTGTTGTGCCCCATCTCCTAAAACATTGTTTTTCATTTTTGGTATGTTATTAGTGTGTATATTTGGTGAATTAAAATTCTATACACTGCATTGATAGTAGCCTGTTGGTCAATACTTGATTATTTCCAGAAACACATTTAATTTCCTGCATTTTTAAAGGTCATCTATGCGAGCTTCATCTGTCAAGCATATAATAAACTTTTAATCATGTCATATATTTGTTTTTTCTTCTATTTTTTTTTTCTGTTTTTTGTGATGCAACTAATGAAAGACTCTTGAATTTCTAATATCAAATAGGGATAACTGGGAGGATGGAAATCCTGCGTCTTGGGGAACAAGTCCACAATATCAGGTTAGGAACTGGGCATATTTTATCTATGCAAGAAATTCATTTTTCTTGTCATCGGTCTTTGATGTATATAATTGTTCTTCTCTCCCACTTTCCAGTCAGGAAGTCCACCTTCTCGTGCATATGAAGCTCCAACTCCTGGTTCAGGCTGGGCTAGCACTCCTGGTGGTTATAGTGAAGCTGGAACACCAAGGGATAGCAGTTCTGCTTATGGTAAACTTCTTATATCAGTTCAGACTACAATTGAATGATAATTTTCCTAGTTGTAACAATCTTTATCGATTTTGTAGCTGATGCTCCAAGTCCAGGCTTGCCATCAACTCCTGGTGGGCAGCCTATGACTCCAAGCTCTGCAGTCTGCTTTCCTGGCACACCTGGAGGGCAGCCAATGACGCCTGGGACTGGAGTTCTTGATGTCATGTCTCCTCTTATAGGTTTGATTTGTGCTTTTCACCTTTCCTCTGTTATTCATCTGATGAATCTGTTAACTGTATTATTGTATTTGTATTTTCTTTTTGTACTTTTACTGAACTTTTGCTAGGCCACTTGTGCTATTCTAAGTTAAAAGGTACTGCAAATAGACTGTTAAATCATGAAATTGCTTCAGTTGGGGGACTGTTGAGTCGTGTGGAATGCAAGTGTTTCATTTTCTTTTTGAAATCTGTGGCCCTTACCTAGTTCAGACTTAAGTGGGTTGCATGGGAAACGAAGTTAAGGTTAATATGGTTTTTCTTTTTCTTCATTTGTAATCTTCTTCTCTATCTTATTCTTTATTATCATCATCATGGCTCTCTTATCAGGGTTTCTTGTTCAGAGATTAACCATATCACAGAAGCTGCTCTTAATTTAATCGTCTTTTACATACTTTTCTGTAACATTAAAGGAACTCAAGTTATTTTTATATAGGAACAAAATTCGACATTATGAATTGGATTTCTTGTTTGGCTTTCTGCATAGCCCAAAGAGTGACCTTGTCATCCCTAATCATGCTCCAAATTGATTTCGACCTTTCAATTGATGTGCATTGTATTGCAGGAGGGGACAATGAAGGACCTTGGTTCATGCCGGGCATATTGGTTAATGTACGAAAGGCTGGTGATGAATCTGCAATTGGTGTTATCAGGGAGGTGCTTTCGGTATGTTCATACGAATCTGCTCTATGTAAAATTTGATTTTGCATGTACGGGTCTACAAATCTGCATGTTTTATTGAGAGGCAGAAAACAGTGTAATGAAAAAGCCATGTTAGGACAAATAGGATTATTTTGTAATGATAAAATTGAATAAAAATTACTGCAGATATTGTTTGGATACTCTCTAATAGCAAATATGCTTTATGGAATTTGAGCTTTTGAAATTATAGTTGGAGAGTGTTAAGCTTTTACTGCAATGACTCAAATTAATATTGGTGTTGCGTGGTACAGGATGGGTCCTGCAGGGTAGTCCTTGGGGCGAATGGCAATGGTGATACAGTCACAGCTCTTCCCAATGAAATTGAGATGGTGTTGCCAAGGAAATCAGATAAGATCAAGATCATGGGTGGTGCGCATCGCGGTGCTACAGGTAAATTAATTGGTGTAGATGGCACGGATGGAATTGTAAAAATAGATGACACTCTTGATGTTAAGATATTAGACATGGTTATACTTGCAAAACTGGCTCAATCATGATTGTTGCGATAGTAAATAAATGAAATTAAATGTGTTTTTTCAATTGAGGATTTCCTGTTCTCTCTTTTGCTTACAATAGGTATCTATGATTTTCTTTGTTCTGTGTCATCTTTATCTGGCAAATGGGTGTGGTGAACCAGGATAGAATAATATTCAAAAGGCTATTATTAGGTATTAACAGAATTGTGGTATATGTCCCCTCGTTCATCCTTGTAGGTTTGAACGGGCATTAGTCCGAGTCTTGTGTCAAATAATGTTGATTAGTTGTTGTTTTCCTTTTTTTTTTTTGCCCCCTTTGTTTCTTAGTTAAACTGATGGATTCTTCATTAAAGAACTGCTGGGTTTAATCCCATAAATAGTTTTACTCATTTTACTAAAATTGCAATCAACAATGAAAATTATGTGATGAAATAAACATCAGATTTTTAAAAGATAAACTAGGATCACTGCAAAAATTACATGGTCTAAACCAACAATTAATTGTTGTATCGGCTCTTGAAGGAGAATTGCTATTTCGTGGCAAAAGTGGGAAAGATCTCTTTTGTGTATGATTGGGGCTCTTTTTATGGTCTGTGTTAGGTTGTTGAGAACGATCTCTGTTGCTATTAACAAACTCAAAATTTATGACGACTTTGCATTAAAAATTACATGCAAGACCTCTGCGAGCGCTGATATGCGAGATTAAGTAGGCAGTCGATGCTCTTAATCCAGTTTTTTAAGATGGGTAAAGTATGCGGTTGGAGATGCATAAGAAATAGGTTGTTCTATCTCAGCACCCTAATTCTAAGATAATAGTTCACACTGCTTTAGCCTTAAAAAGGTAGCTCACTTAGGCTATGCCATTGCAACACCACTAGTCTAGTCATACCCTAGATACAGGTCAATTGCCACCAGGACAGAGCAGAACATATTGGACTGAAAATCCAAAATGTATTCCATTACGCTGTTATTTTCAATAGTGATATTGCCAAACACAGACTTAGATTAAATCGTAAGAGAAGCGTATTGATTTGAAATCAAAATCATACGCTAGTTGGATTATGTTGAATTGTATTTGAACTTCTTGTGTCTTTGTTTATGGAGTTCACTAGAAGCAAGTAATCCAAAATACAACCACCAAGTAGAATAGGAAACTCTTTACACGCACAAATATGAAGACCCCTGACAAGCGAGGGGTCTATATGATGGAAGAAACTAGTGCTATATGTACATTCACAAAATGGGTAAACACAAGCATACAAGTATCATAACACAGATCATTTCAGTTTTTGTTTCATGTTGAGGATGATTGTTGTTCCATAGAACTCTATTCTTCCATACGGATGATGCAGCGAAGGCTTTCTCCTTTAAGCATGAGTTCGAAGGCCTTGTTGATCTCGGAGAAAGGGACTGAATGAGTGATGAACTTCTCTACTTCAAGCTCCTACAAGACAGTGTATCACAAGTGTCATTTGGGTGAAGTTCTGTTGCTCCAGTATCAAGTTTCTGTATCTATTACTAAGTTTACCTTGTTCATGTACTTCTCCACAACTAAAGGAAGGTCGGTCCGAGGCTTGTAGTTCCCGAAGAAAGTACCTTTGAGAGTCCTTTCATTCAATAAATTCACGGGGTGGGTCTTAAAAACAGCTTCTTTGTGTGGAACTCCAACCAGAACAGCAACTCCCCAGCCCTGGCATACAAAACAGTTTGCAGTTTTTTTTAGCATATCAAAGTAAAGTCGTTAGAATCTATATGATGAGCAATAAAAATTTGGATGCTGCAGCGAAAAGCAGGGGTAAATAAAACATACATCATGCACACATTCAAATGCAGAAATCATTGCGTCTATGTTTCCTGTACACTCAACGCTTCTGTCAGCTCCTCCTCCAGTCAGCTCAGCAATAACCTAAATTGCAATTAATGATCAATATCTTTAAGTAATCTTCATTTAATTACAACAAGAATATTTTTCAAAGGGAAAGAAGGTCTAGTTCTCGAAGCAAACCTCCTGAACTGGTTTCTCGTGATGTTTTGGGTTCACAAACTCGTTTACTCCAAACTTTTTTGCTGTAATCAAACAATAGAAATGGGCTCAACAAGACCATTGACATGCAAGCTAAAGAGTCAAATGTATTGGCCTTTCTCTAAAAAGATTGAATGTTTACCTTCTTCAAATCTATTTGAATTCACATCCACTCCAATGATTCTTGAAGCCCCTGCAATCCTAGCCCCTTCAGCAGCCTAATCACATAGAAGCACCATTATATTAGAACAAACCTCTAATTCAGAGCAAGAAATGCTTGACCAAGATTAGCTACTCACAGCAAGGCCTACAGCTCCTAATCCAAAGACAGCCACAGTAGATCCCTTTGGAGGCTTAGCAACATTTAAAGTGGCACCGAGACCTGAAATCCCAAAAATTGAGCAATTACTTGACACAGAGTTGATAGAGTGAAAAGGGTTTCCGAATTATGTTTTTGCAGTTCTGTACCTGTAGAGATTCCACAGCTTAGCACACAGACTTTGTCCAAAGGAGCTAAAGGATTGATCTTGGCAACACACCCAACATGAACGACAGTGTACTCACTAAAAGTGGATGTCCCAACAAAGTGGTAAATGGGCTTTCCTTTGATGGAAAATCTTGATTTTCCATCATTTAGCATCACTCCTCTGTCAGTATTTATCCTGAGGAGGCTGCACATG
>CATIWO010396579.1:0-13388 GCA_949673435.1 Macaranga tanarius
AATAACCTACAAAAAATATAAAAGTTAGTACAAAATAAAAATAACCAATAATTAAATCACAACTAGATTAAAAATAAAAAAATTAAATCTAAAAAAAATAATTAAAAAAATATCAAATCACCCAATCAAATTAACAAATAAGTAATTCTAATATTTAAATTATGCATGTATAATTAATAAAATTACCATTAAACAATAAAAATTATATAAACTATAGGCAATCTAACAACTAATAAAATAAAATAAAATAAAATACACAAGATAAACAAGCCAATAATAAATAATTATCAAGCAAAAAATAAATAAATTAATAAATGAATAGATAAAAAAATAAAGAAAGAAAAAAAAATATATATTAAAGAGGGCAACGTGCATGGCAACAGTGCCATGCACGTTTTGCCATGCACGTTGCCAAAAAAGGAAAAAACTAAGTTGATGGGCCAATGGCCATCAACTTTTTAAATACAAATTTAAAATGAAGAGGTGTACGCCTGTGCACTCATACACCATTTTTTTTTCAAATTCGAAATAAAGAGGCGTGCGCCTCTACGCAGAGGCGCACGCCTTCTGATTTTTTACAGAAATAAGTTTTTGCAGAATTCAAATGACATGCACCGAATTTTCCAAAAGATAGTGTAATAAAAACACCAAATAACATAAGCTTATACTACAAATTTAACGATAATAAATATATTGCAACTAAAAGAGCAAAATACGAAAATTACCGTAAAAATAAAAATAAAACGGAAGCAAGAAAATTTACCGAAATAATTTGAAGAAAATGATTTGGCCCTCAGATACTGATTCTGGATGCTTATGACTTCTGCAAGAAATGGATTCTGGATTTTTCTTCTTTTTTCTTTCTCTCGGGTCTTTTTCCTTTTCGTTTTCCTCTCTGGCTTTTTTTTTTCTTCTCCTCCCTTCCCCTTTTTTTTACAGGCTTCCCTCTCCCTCTTTTATCTCCCCTTCTTCTCCTTTTGTTGCTCCCCATTAAATTGCCACTAATGCCAGTAAATGCAAAACGTGAAGCAGTTGCTCCACGTTCTGTGTGTTATATTTTTTTTGCTCCAAGTGGCATAGAGGCGTGCGCCTCTGCCGACAAGAGGCGTGCGCCTCTATGCCTTAGCGATGTGCGCCTCAGTTAAAGAGGCGTACGTCTCATCGACGGAGGTGAGTTTTTTAATGGGCTTTATTTGGTTTGGGCTGATCTGATGAGTTTGGTTTGATGGGTCTGGTCTGATGGGATTAATTTGGTGGGTTTAGAGGGTGTATTTGGGTTTCTCATAAGTAAGCCAGAATCCAATTCCTTTGCTGAGTGGAACTTTCTATCATTTTCATCATTGGGCTTTGACCTCGCGGGCCGGGTCAGACCACGTGTCCACAACTATTATAATTTTACTTTTTTTTTTTAATTCATGACAATGATCATAATTGAAAAATTCGCATCATATATTCAATATATATAATATTTATGCACACAATAAGCTTTTTTGAAAAATCAACATCAAAAGTTAGAGAATTCTCACTAATATGACATGTTAGAAAAAAATCAACACCGATGTGTGCATAAATCTTGAATAACTTAATAAATTGACAGCCATAAGAATATATGATACTTTGCTGCAAAGTACAAAATAGAAGAACGTATGATTTGAAACCAATGCACAAAGGGAAACAAAGACGTAAAATCCTATAGAAGTTCAAACCGATAAACATGCAGCATATCCTACAGCATACTCACTAGAATAAAAAGAAAAAAATGACAAGGAGAAAGAAAAAAACCAATGAAAAGACAAATATTTGATAATTTTATAGGTGAACATGATAAAATTTTTATTTTTAATAAGTATATATAAAGATATGGATTAATTTAATTAAAAGATATAAATGACAATGACTAATTGTTTTTTAAATTTTATCTATCTACTTTTTAATATGTTAAACAATATTTCATTTAAATAATAAAAAAAAATCTAGAGTGTTTGTTGTGTATATATATATATATATATAAAGTCTAGTATATTTGTCTCTAAAAATTAAATTTATACCGCTAACGAGGGAACAGTCAAATGATGACTTCTTTTTGAGGACATCCTAAGCTAGATATAATTTTATATTTTTAATAATTTATTTTAAATTTATTATAATTTTTATTTAATTACGATAAATACTTTTTAGTGGCTAATTAGAAAAAATAATTACTAACTACTATAGATCTAAATTTTTATTATTTTATTTAAAATTTTAAATAAATTAGAGGCAAATATCATTATATATAGTGACATATATTATATTGGTTAGTAAAAGAAAATTTTAGAGGCAAAAAATATTGTGTATGGTGACAAATATTATATTTTCTCGTGAAAATAATGTTTTAGAGATAGATAATATATATATAGTTATTTGTCACTAACGAACACTTTTCTTTTAGTGACAATTGGATTGTGTAAAACGAAAACCGAAGAGACCAAAATCAAATTGAAACCAAATCAAACAGAATATATAGGTTTATGGTTTTTAATTTTAATGTGTTTGGATCAGTATTAAAGAAATGAGGTGTAACATTTATAGGTGTAGTAGTTAAATTGTTAATTTTCTTTGGTAAATAAAAGATAATGGATAAGTTATTAATATAAAAATATTTTTTTAAAAATTGTTATAATTAAAAATTATATGAAATAATTAAAAATAATAAAAATAAATAAAATGTTGAATTTTTAAATTTTTATAAGTAATAAAAATTAATTTTAAAAATATTACACAATTGGAAAATAAATTATTTGAAAAAAACTTATAAAAGTAAAGATGCATAATATATTATACATCCATCAAAAAAATGTATAAATCTCATACAGTAAAATTAATAAAGAATAAAATAAAAAATTAAAATTTTCTACGACAATTAGCTTACAGGTCACAAAAATATGTATAGTGATTATGTGATATAATTTTCTATATATTAAATTTAAAATGGTAAAAATAATATTTATTAAATAATAATATGATCAATTCATTACCATTCTTATAAAAATTGACATAAAAAATGAAAACAGACAAAAAAATGGTAATAATAAAATAACATTATATTATAAATAAATAATAGAAATAATAAAATTATTATAAAATATTTTAAACTGATTTTTACTTTTTTTATGGATTTGATTCATAGATTATCAAAGTAAAAAAAAAAAAAAATAAACAATTTACAAAATAGACAAATAAATAATAAAAAATAATTTTTTTTTAATAGAGGTTTTTTTTTTTTTTTTTTTAAACTACCTCATCTATGTTAATTAAAATATACTAAATGGAGGTTAACTGTTGACTTTCATATTTTAAAATTTACCAAAAAAAGTCAAAAGATGTTAATGCATTAAACGAGGTTAATATGTTATAAATGTAACACTTAACCTCTTTTAATCTCAATTCAAATGCACCCTAAAAAATAATGATGAATCTAACATAAAAGTCAAAGGGAAAAGTGTAAATAAACCCTTGATATTTTGTCCTAATTTTATATCTGCCATTAATATTTTTTGAGATGTAAATACATTTTTTTTTATTTTGAAAATTATATATTTAAACCCATTTTACAAACATTATTTATTCTCATCGTTAATGGGATCCACTATTTCTAACATGCATAAAAAAAAATATTATTTCAAAATATATTTTTTCCCCTAACATTTATAATGAGTAGGATTGCGCATCGAATAGGTAGGATAGGTTTAGAGTGAGGAAAACCAATCAAATATTTAATATTATATATCTCAATTGAACATAACTGAATATAAAGATAAAATATCAGTTTTCATCTAGTCAGAAATTTGGTTTGGGCATTTTGAATTGAGCCTTTATTTCTTAGGCCTTAGGCTTCAACATACAAAAATTTAAAATTTAAATTGAATTTTGCTTATCTTTTACTATAATGGGCCAAATCCAATTTTTAAAATTCATAATACATTTAATTTGGAATAAAATTAGGCCTCTAAGACCCAAATGTAATACACACTGAGGATGGTGTAGTGGTGTGGCGCTTGCCACACCGAGGGTGGGTCATGGGTTCGAGACCCACCCTCCACCAAAATTAAGGATTAATCTTTGGGACCCTTTCCGTGTGGGGTATAACATCAGATAACACCCTTTTCGTGTGAGGTTTAACATCGGATATCCAGGTAGTAGGGTGGGGTTTGATACCTCCTCTCCCCTTTCCCTCCGCTTCCCGCTCTCTCAGGAGCCCTCAGGGCTTAAAAGATTACCAAAAAAAAAAAAAAGATCCAAATGTAATATTTACATTTACAAAACAATCAAAATGTGCACTTTCCTGAAGTTTGTAAAACTATATGAGAGGAAGGGCTGCCAAAAAGAGGTTCTTTCACCATATTTTTGTATCAAGATATAGCTTTCAGTTCCACCATGGTGAATTGTAACTACAAAAATTGCCGAGTGTCATAAAAAATTAAAACTCAATAACAAAAAGAATGAAAAATCAGAAATCCTACAAATAGAATAGTTTAAGTAAGAAAAAAAAAAAGATAATGGAACAGAAAAAAAACAATATAATAAAAAAAGTTTGAATTTAAGACTCATATTAAATAGATAAGTCATCATATGAATATAATGCTATATTTTTGCATCAAAGAAGTTAGTTTGCTACCAAAAAAAAAAAAAAATAAGCAATTTAAGATTGATTGTTTGATTCAGAATTTAAGAGGTGGAAGCATCAATCATCATCATTGCCTCAAATTTAAAATTATTTTGCTAAAAAAAAAAGAATAGTGATGTGGACTAAATAGCTTTACAGTTTATAGAACGGGCTTGAAGGTAAAAGTGCGGGCCGTGTGCACAATAGTGCTTTCAAAAGTCATAACTTTTGACTCCGAATGAGTTACAGGGCCCATAATATATCAAATTGGAGCTTGTATAGGAATCTATGAGCACAATAAGCTTCCCTACTGCATTCACTTTTCAAGCTCAATTTCAACTATTGAAACTGTTATGGGGGCTTTTAAGTTTTGTGCTCATTTTTTTTGTTATTTTGTTGGATCTTTTTTTTTATTGGGCTTGGATTAGGCCTTCCTTTTCCTTTAGGGTTGCTTTTTGTGAACCTATAAGTTTATCATTTTTTTTAATATTAAGGAGACAGTTTTTTTAGTGATTAATAAAATCTTTGAATTTTTTCAATTTTTGTGTTTTTTGAATTTTGCTGCCTATTTTTCTGGTATTCGTGTGAATCAACAGATTAATAAAAGATTGAATTCTTACATTTGCGTGTGAATTAACAGATCTCAATTTATACACCGACTTGCACTACGTCCAATAGTCTAAGTAAAAAACACAATTTGCATCAAAGATCTATATTCTCCTTACTGGCCAGTGCCTCATTTTGTCATTTACATCATTTCTAAGCAATTGAAATGGCCTGTATATGTAAATACATGTAACATAAACATAAAACTCATCATTATTCATAAGATAGCATGCATTTACAAAATGAATTAAAATAATGTCTTCCAATTTCACTAGTAAAAATAAATATAATGAAAGTTAGTTGGATCAATGAAAACTTAAGCAAATTAGAGAAGTGATTAGTGTATATTTTAGTTATGTTTTAGCATTAATTTATTTGATTTATGAGTTAGTTTGTGTTTAGTTTTGATGAAAAGGGTGAACATATTTGTGTTTTTATATTTTTAGGTAATGAAAATGTGTTTCGAGTCATTCAGATTGTTGTATATTAAAGGAGTTAAGGATTCGTGAGGTTTGAAGTTGAGTTTTAAAGAGTTTCATGACACAGGTAGAGGCACATCCATATTGCTAGCTGTGTAGTCTTCTGGAGCTAAATGAGGGCATGAACATAGTTTGAGACACAACCATGTTGCTGACCATGTACTCTTCTAGAGGATTTCTATTACCTGGACACGGGTCGGAACACACCCAGTGTTAGAGGCCATGTACTTCAATGTCAGATTTTTATAAGTTAAATATAATTTGAAATATGGTCATGTAGTGGTCAAGATTTGTGAGAAAAAACTGAGACACGACCATGTTATAGGAGATATGGCCTGGTGGGATAAAGATTTTGGATAAAATCAAATTCATTAAAAACTTATAAAAGGAGATGTGGAGAGAATTATAAAAGGGGCAAATATTATTAAAAAAAGACATTTTTATCGGCACAAAGAGACCTAAAGTGTTATGCCCACAATCACCACCATACATGTGGCAATAATCTACTAAGTCATGTGGAAAAAGAAAAAAAACTTTCAATGTCAAAATGTACTTATCCACAAACATATATTCATTATGTATATACATTGTCTAGCTTTCCACACATGTCCTTACATATAACAACTAGTACATATAATGTCATTTGCAAAATTGCTAAAATGATATGCACGATGAAGGTCGGATGCACCAAACTCGTTTCGGCCCACCTAAGACTCCAATGCAAGCTTCAAGGTAAGTCTAATCGAGTCTTGAAAAATTTTAACGCAAAAGGGGTGAGCTTGCAACTCAATAAGCAACTACTAATACAGTTGTACACATATAGCAAACTTACAAAAGTTGAATTGATTTAATATAAAATCCATTATATAAGAGACATTCTCTAGGTAATACAATTATCTTTCAAACCTCTAATAAGTCTACATATAATCACCATGAAGTTCCTTATGATGTGGGTCACAAGTGAAAGATACAAAGAAGGATCGCTTGGACTACTCGGCACACCCTACCTCGGTCAAGACTCAGCACAAGCTTGCTTGGCTTGACTTGGAGGCATGGGGATGACTTGGCACTGAAGAACGAGTTGGCACACCATGCCTCTGTCATGAGTCAACACACAGTGCCGAGTCGGTACCGAGCTCTCCCTTCCTTCCTTTGCCATTTTACACACCCTATTTCATTTTGATGTACAACAATCCATTCCGTACTTGTATATAACTCAAATAAAGATTAGAAACACTTTATAACTATACTAAACATCACCAATACATAATTCTAAATCATTCACAAGTTTAAGGCATTAACATTCATCATTTCAACTAGAAACAACCCATTCACACATTGAATCTCATTCAATAGCATAAATTCAAAGTATATACAAATCACCACACCAATTAGTATCCACATGATCACGTTTATCAACATATTTGGTATTCATAACCAAATTCACAAAATTTTAAGAACTCACACATTCATATATCATTCTTACTATTCATTATCTAGCCAGATTCATCCTTGCATAAATATCTCACACTTAGCCTCATTGGCTATATTTCTCACAATTTCAATATCAATCAAATGGCCATTTAGTGAGACTATCCACCCGACTCAGTCTCACTTTATACATATCATATATAGGTAGTTATATGCCCGGCTCAGCTTGCCCATCTCACTTATTTAATGGAGACTATTCGCCCGGTTCAGTCCTGCTCGGCTCGGCTTGCCCATCACATAATATTTTAATATCAATCAAATGGCCATTAGTGAGATTATTCATCCGACTCAGTCTTACTTCTCACATGGGTAGCTATACACTCAGCTCAGCTTGCCCATCTCACAATCACACATCCTCACATTCCTCACCTTCCTCACATATCACACTTTAGTGTGAATCACAATACAATATAATTCAATGCAATTGCATATTAATAAATCATCACAATAATATTTCATCATTGTTCCATCCATATTTATATTTCCAACCTCATAATATAATTCCATGCACTTGCATCTCAATAAGTCATTATCACAATAATTCACCAATATTCTTTCCATGAGCACTAATCCATTTCTCATAGTCACGACATCAACATACACAATTATAAATGGTAATTATACCATTCATAGACTAAAAGTATACCAAAAGTAAACCAGTCATATGCCAACAATATACCACATTGCACACTCATATCATTATTTGTCAACCAATCCTCACATTATCAATATAAAATAAGGTAGAAATTCATTCCACATCACAATCAATATAACTCAACACAATTGCATCACAATAAATCATTCTCTCATCATTTCATCCACAATTCATTTATCTTGAGTAAGTAAAAATACAATTATACACAATAGATTTTAGCCTATATATGTACATATGTAAGTAATTACTTACCTCCAAGTGCTCCCAACTTTAACAAAGATATTTTTTTTTAATTATGAGTGCTTTCCTTCCCTTTATCAAGTCCTATACATAAGCACATATCAATCTCACATAACAACCATGACTCTTGCACCCAAATGCAACTAAGTGCAACTACATAATCAAGGTTTCATGCATCCAAATAATTCACACACAAGTCTAAAAATTATGAAAATAATGCTAAAGCTAGACATGTGAGTCTACTTCCAATTCCAACTAGAATTACTCAAATCAAATATGTATATAATTAATTATGGATTTTTGAGTAAATCTGGGAAAACCAGAGCTGTCTATATGAGCAAGAAAATGTCAGGCCAAAATAGATAGTCTTAATAGCAAAATCAGCTCAAGCTCAAAACTTAAAAGTTGTAGAAGACTTACGGAAGTTTTCAGAACATCTAACCTTGCTTAAATCAGAGCTCTACAACTCCAAATATGATAAAAACATTAGGACTAATGCACATGAAAAACAAAACCTGAATTTACAACATAAAAGCCTAACTTCAAATAACAAAAAATAAATGCAAAGCTTACTAAAATGATGCTCAAATGACTTTTAGATCTCCTATAGCTCCTCAAAATCCTTGTTAAATGTGTAGATAATTATTAAAATCTCCCAAAGCTATATCAAGATCACTTTCCTTCTTCATACAACCAACAATCTCTACACATACTAACACACAAACATACATATACACACACATAACAAGCCACCAATCATAAACTACCAAATGCCCCTTTAGGTGTCCCCTAACATAATTATTTAACCTTTATCAAAGAATTAAATAATAAGAAACTAGATAATTACAAACAATTATCTCCACAATAACACTACACCCCTTTAATGAGCTTGGATTATTACACAATAATCCATAACTTTCTATTGTGATAAATTAGTCCAAACTTATCTTATAAATAAGTCCTTCTCTACCAATATGCACATACCCCCACTTAAATATAATCCACAACTCAACTCTAAATATCATAAAGGTATAATGCATGAACAGTGCTTCTAAGATACGGGTGTTACAATTCTCCCCTCCTTATAAAAATTTCATCATCGAAATTTATTACTTACCACTTTCAGGAAACAAATACGAATATTTTTACTTTATTATCTCCTCTACCCACCATGTTGCTTCTTTAGGTGAATGGTGATTCCACTTCACCTTTACTATTAAAATCTCTTTATTCGTCAACTACTTAACATAGATATTCACATTCATAAAGCATATATTAATCTCACATGGTATTTAATTAGTAATTTACCTGTAGCATACCCATACCATCACCAACATTTCATAACACAACCCATAGATCATAATTCATCCATTGCACACTAGGTTTTATCATAAGAATCTAACAATAAAAGCATAATTTACGAGGAATCTACTGAAAATTTGGTAGATACTCCCCTAAAATATAGACATCTTCCTACTATAGTAGGGCTTATCCTGCAATAAAAATAACTACACTTTTATAAACAATCTCAATTAGGCTCAGTTATCTACCACACTACAATTACATACTGTCCCACGTATCTCAGACTAAATTTTTCTTTTCTCTAAAATCTTAAAAATTTCTCCTTTTTAGCCTTCTCAAAGCCATGTAACTTCTTACACTCAAATGAGGCTCAAAACAACTCAGAGACACTTCAAAGACATACATAACATTATCAATTCATTCATAATTGTATGTATAATAAATCTCATTCACAAACACAAGCTCAAGTATATCTATATCACACCTCATTTAATATTCATATAGTCACCTTTGTGTTACATTTAGTATTCACAATCAACTTACATATAAAGGATTATATATATATATATATATATATATATCCAAATATATGCATTTGCATTCTATTGTCTCTAATTCCTACAATCACCAATTCCATAATAGAAAAAAATATAAGTATAATCAATAAACAATTGAATACACATCTCAAAAATATCAAATCTCATTCCTTTATTTAATGTTTGCATTCATATCAATAATAGGAATAGCATCACTCAATAATTTACATAAATGCAAGAATTCACACTTTCACATCTTAATCTCACTATTTGATATCATTTGCCTTGTCGATGGATACTTAGCCAATTGACATCTTAACATTTCATATAGTCAATGATCACAAGACCAATCGACATATTATCACACATCACACCCACATTTACTCATAAATATAACATCATTACATCCAATGAACCAAACTCAAGTTCATAATTATATGCACTTACAATCATAATTTCAATACTATTACATATCATGTTTATCACTTTCAATCGTATACCTCACAACAAATACATCAACATCATTTATATCCCATATCATCACATTCTATAACACAACTCTAGAATCATAGTTCATTCAAAATACTCATCATAATCACACAAAGATAAATGACAAGTAGAATTCATGCATTTCTATCATTATCATTATGAGTCTATTTAAATACTGTTAATGATTGTAACTTTCACTAAGAAGGAAGTTTTAGATCCCATTACATCTTTGTAGTCTTAAATTAATTTTTTTTGAATATAAATATAGCTTAATCTATTTATTTAATAACTATTGAAAATGATTCCCAATACAACTGATACTTCCAAATCTTTAATACTTGAACAATAGTAGCTAACTCTTGAATAATCCAACTGTCAAAATTATAACTGTCCAGATGTATAAACTATTATTTTCCTATTTGCATTAACATATAACCCAACTCTTGTCTTGAGGCTTCAATACAAATCATAATATCTCCATTTCTAGTTTTGCATACTATATTTAGAAATAAAATGTTCTATCATATGAAGTCGTCAAAATCATATTCTTAAGTCTATCGTTAAAAATACTATAGCATCTCTCAAATAATTGAGTAACCCTTCATTTCTCAATTACGGATAATCATTCTTTATTGAGATACTGTTCAATTACCTGTAGTTATTACATAACCCTATACTACTATTTTTTTCCTTTTATAGACTGAATTGATGTCCGTCATGATGAATTATTCAATATGACAATCTACCTTTTTCAATTCTTCTAGTTCCATTGATGTATACAAAGTAATCATTATTTATGTAGCCTTTGGAATAATTCTATTTCAATTCTACTCTTCGGTGTAGTAGTAAATTTTGGTGTTTCATCTCGAAACACATTAAGAAATTCTATGATTATGAATACATCCATTACTTTTGATCTAATTTTCATCAATTCCTTAATAGTGGCTAAATAATTTTCATTCCCATCTCAGACCATATGAAAAATAATCACAGTTGAAATCAATTAAGCATGCACAATTTCTCTTTAAATTACTCTCTCTATCTTTCTCTGCCTCAAATATCCATATCTGCCTTTTTTTTTTATAAGGCACATTACAATAATACCATGGTTTCATACCTAATCTATTCTTGAAATAATACTAATCTTTTTCCCAATTTAATGACTACTGAAGTCTGTATATCAATCATACTATTTTACTATTTTGAAATAAAATCCCATCACTAAATTCACTATCACAACATTCCCATAGGCATTGAAACATATATACCATTTCCTTAATAATACAAGTGTGTCACTCATATACGTAATACATATTCATATCAATGATCAGATAAATTAAAAATCAAAATGTATTATAAGAAACATAGTAAAAGATACTTGTATTTTCATCTAATGTGGGAAAAACTTCTGACTAAGTAATAGCTTATGCTCTTTCTTGATTCTGAGATTGATTATCAGTTTAGCGTACATCAAAGTATTAGCTTCTCTTTTCTTAATATCTCTTTCGGCCTCTAACCAAATTAACACTGACTTGAAATATTTCTTCCTTGTACCGCTTTATTCAATTAACTAAGATCTTTCAACAGTTTTCTTTAATGAACAATCTTTGAAAGAATGCCCGACTTACTTTGTTAGTAACATATATTCGGTCTGAGACCAACATTTTCTCGAATGAATTCTACCACAACTGTTGCATACTGAAACTGATGTACTGCTCATAATTTATTGGTGTCTTTTCGACTGTTAAATCTTCTAATTTCTCTATTACATATTTTTCCCATTGATTGACTAATCTTCCTTACTTCACGCCTTTTTAAAACTACTTGTTGGAAATTAGAACCTTTGGAAATTGAACTACCACTGATTTGAGTTGAAATAGCAAGTCTGCTAGTAGTTTTCTTCTTTTTAGCTTTTATAGCTTCTTCTTCATTTATAGTTTCTTCATTGTGCAATGCAATTCTACTAAATCCCTAAAAGTTGGTGATTTGATTATCATTCTCTCTCTCTGATCTCTAAATTCACCTATTTTCTCAAGTCTTCTTTGCTTTATCTCATCAGTTGTTATCTTTTCAAAATATACTTTGATAATTTCCTAAACTGCACCTCATAATTAGCTATAATTGAATCCTTTGCCTTGATTCTAAGAATTCAATCTTCTTTCTGCAACATATGCTTCTGAAATATATTTCTCTGTAAATATTTTCAAAAAGCCTATTCAAGTTATAATTATCAGTACATTATCACTTCTCTGTATTATCTTCTACTACCTTAGAATATCTAGCTCAAATAGTGACACCACATAACTAATTCTCTCTATATCAGTACAATCAATTCTATAAAAAATTTCTTCCACATTCTATAATCATCCTCTGCTATAATGGAATCACTAATACCCGTGAAAACCATTGCACCTTGATCTTTTATCTTCTAACAATTCTTGTCAACAGTGCTATCCACTTATTCTTGATTCATAGCTTTTACCCCCTTTTGACCAATTCTCTACTATACAAGAATATGCATCTATAGAGGGGTTATAAATAGAAATTTAATTCAAGCTCATATAAAGCATATATATGTATTTTTCTATAAATTAATTCTAATGACTCATTTGGGCTGATGGGTTGAGCTTGGTGTCCTTCTATCCTGACATATGCAACGTACATCACTATATGCAACTCATGATTTATGCATGATATGCCATGAATGCATATGATTCATGTCCCGAGGAAATCTAATTCCCGCTCTGATACCACTAAATGTTATACCCACAATCACCACCATACATATGGCAACAATCCACCAAGTCATGTGGCATAAGAAAAAAAACTTTCAATATCAAAATGTATTTATCCACAAACATATATTCATTATGTAAGTACATTGTCTAGCATTCCATACATGTCCTTACATATAACAACTAGTACACATAATGTCATTTTCAAAA
>CATIWO010396617.1:0-15631 GCA_949673435.1 Macaranga tanarius
ATTATATAAAAAATATAATAAATACAATTATATTGTATTAATAATGTCATGAAAGTCTAAATTACCACCTATATTTATAAAAAGATAAAAAATATAAAAATAATAACATTATTCACAGAAAAATATTTATATTTTGTATATAATATTTATTGATATCAGATTACCACAACTTGACCTTTATTGTTGTATCAAAGTATAATTTATATATATATACATTTATAAAAAAAATTTTGCAAATGAAAAATGATAAATTTAAGTAACTTTTCTAGTGTCATTTTTAATTTTAATGTAATCATATAAAATTAATAATTAATAACTTATATGACATTCAATAAGTAGTTATTCATAAAACTAAGGCCTAATTACTTAAAAAAATTTGAATTTTTAGAGTTTTAACAAGTTTAGCATGTTCTTTCAACTTTTATCTAAAAAATCTTAAACTTTATATTTTTTTAATAATTTTAATACTTTCTTTTAAAATTTATTAAAAAAATCAGAAACTTTACAATTTTTAACAGTTTTAATATATTCTTTTAACAATTTATCAAAAATAATTATTAAAACTCATAAAGTTCAGAATTTTTTAGATAATTTGACCAATATTAAATTATATTTGTTCAATCAATCTTGTAACATCCTATAAAATATTTGTGACGCCCACAAATATAACCATACATGTGGCAATATCAAACATCTACACGTGACATAATAAAATTTCTTTGTAATGTACATGTATATATACCAACACTTTTATGTACATACATTGTTAAGCATTACACACATACTTAACATAAGGCTATCTAGTATAAAGTATGCCATATACAAAATGCCAAATGATATACAGGAGGAAGGTCGGTTATACCAAAACTCGTTTCGGCCCACCTAAGACTCCAATGCAAGATTTAAGCTCTTATCTAGTCAAATCCTAAAAAGTTTCAATGCAAAGGGGTGAGCTTGCAACTTAATAAACAACTACGAATATAGTTGTACATATATACCAATCACACAAGCAATGAGTTGATAGAACATGAAATCCAATATATAAATACATTCAAATGGTAGTAAAATAATCTAACAATCCTCTAATAAGTCTATATATAGTCACCATGAAATTCTAATACCATTGGCCCTACATCAAGGGCATACAGAAGTCCGAAAAAGGAAGAAGCAAGTGAGGAGGATGGGCTCCTCACGGTGCTTCCTCACGGCTGTGAGGAAGAGGCTCACAACCGAGAGCAGGCTCTTCATGGTTGTGAGCAGCCCAGCTGGAACTATTTTTCTGAGTAAAAAGGCCCGGGGTTCTCACGGTTGCTTCCTCACGGTCGTGAGCTGACCGTGAGAAACACAAGCTTAGCCAAAACTTCACTTTGGCCATTCCCAAGCCTAGCAATCCATTCCATACTTGAACATAACTCAAATCAACCTTAAAAACACTTCATAAACATACTAAACATCACCAATTCATTCATCAATACATAATTCATAATCATTCACAAGATTAAAGCATTTATATCCAACATTTCATAGCAAGAACAATCCATTCAAAAGCATAAATTCAAGGTACGTATGTTTAATATAAGAGTTAGTATCCGGCCGGACCTTTCCTCACACAAATACCTCACACTTAGCCTTATTGAATATATTCCTCACATATTTCAATATTTATCAAATGGCCATTTAGTGAGACTATCCGCCTGGCTCAATCTCACTTCTCACATGGGTAGTTATACGCCCAGCTCAGCTTGCCCATCACACATAATCTATAGAGACTATCCACCCGGCTCAGTCTTACTATCACATGTTATCACAATTCCTCACATATCACACTTTCGTGTGAATCACCAAGCAATACATTTCAATGCCATTGCATAATAATAGATCATCACAATAATATTTCATCACAATTCCATTCATGCTCGTATTCCCATATATCACATACCCAATCACAATATCTAAAATACAACACACAAATATCAACTTTTACCAACATCAACATTCCAACAAAACCTCACATCATCAATACACAAAAAAGGGTGGAACTCATTCCACACCATATTCACTATTCCATACATACATTCAATTTTATTAAAGGAAGTACACAAGATATGCATACAATAGCTTAGCATATGTATACAACACATACTAGTAATTACTTACCTCCAAGTGCCTCCAACTTCAATAAGGTCTTTCCTCTAATTATGAATGCTTTCCTTTCCTTTGTCAACCCCTACATATAATCCTACATAAATCCCACATAACAACTATAGAACTTGCATCCAATCTCACTAGATGCAATTAGTGTTCAAAGTTCAATATGACCAAATGATGCACACATAGGTCCAATAACTATGATATTACTACCAAAGCTAGTATTATGAGTCTAATTCTAATTCCAATTAGAATTACTCAAATAAGACATGTATGGAATTAATTATGAATTTTAGAAGTAAATTGAGTATAACATGGCATCCTACATGAGCAGTAGAGTGTCCGACCTTATATGACAACTTAGCAGCACATTCAACTCAAGCTCAAAATATAAAAATTATAGAAGACTCTCTGAAGTTTCCAAAGAATCTAACCATGCTCAAAGCTGAGCTCTATAGCCCATGTTATAGCCAAAATACTAGGACTGATGCAAGTGCAAAACAGGACACGAATTTCACAATATCAAAACCTAACTTCAAATAGCAACAATACATATAAAGCTTACCAAATTGATGCTTCAATAGATTATACACCTCCTAAAGCTTCTCAATCTTCTTATTAGATAAAGAAAATAAGATTAAAAACTCTTAAACTTAACACAACCACTCTTCTTCTTCCTTACACCAAATCTCTACACAAACCAAATAAACTTATACACACATATGCACACACCAATCAAAATTCTCTAAATATACACTAAGGTGTCTCTACCAATAAATGCATAATTAATATCCATTAAATGCAAAGCTTGATAGTTGTAGCACTTATCACTAAAATTACATCTAAGCCCCTTAATGAAATGGTCTTATTACACTATGACCCATAACTTCCCAATTGTGACAATCAACTCCCAACTTTCTTTGCAATCGAGTCCCTCTCTACTATCACACACATGCCCTACTTAAAGCTAATCCATGAACTTACACCATATGTCATGAAAGTTATAATGCATATGTGTCGTGTCTAAAATATGGGTGTTATAATTCTCTCCTCTATAATAAAAATTTCATCCTCAAAATTTAACTACTCACCACTATTTAAAAATAAATATGGATACTTCTATCTCACTTGTTCCTTTACTTCCCATATTGCTTCCCTAGGAGAATGATGACTCCATTTTACCTTCACTATAGGTATCTCTTTATTTCTCAATTGCTTTACTTTTTGATCCAGAATTTCTATCAGTTCTTCCATATATGTCAATCCCTCAGAAATCTCTATCTCTAGCTTTTGTATCATATGACTTGGATCCGATCTATACCGTCTTAATATGGATATATAGAATACATCATGTATAGAAGATAAGTCCCTTGGCAAAGATAATTTGTATGCCAATGGTCCCACCTTCTCTAGAATTTTATACGGTCCCATATATCTTGGACTCAATTTTTCTTTCTTTCTAAATCTTAAATCTACCATTTCTTATACCAAATCTAGACCTTTAAGTTGCCTCAAGCCCTCAACATTCTAACATATTGGGTTTCTACACTTTCTCCCATATAGGGCTTCATAAGGCACCATTTCGATGCTAGAATGATATCTGTTGTTATAGGCAAACTCCAATAATGGTAAGTGATCATCCCAATTGCCCTTAAACTCCAAGATACATGCTCTCATCATATCCTCTAGTGTCTGGATTGTCCTTTCTGACTGACCATCTATTTACAGATGAAAAACAGTACTAAAATACAACTTTATCCCTAAAGCTTTTTATAAACTGTCCCAGAAATATGAAATAAACCTCGGGTCTCTTCGGACACAATAGATAAAGGAACTCCATGTAGCCTCATAATTTCTGTAATGTACAAGGATGCTAACTTGTCTAAAGAGTTACTTCTTTATATTGGCAAGAAATGAGCCAATTTGGTCAACTGATCAACTATCACCTATACTGCATTATGCTTCTGAAAAGTACGAGGCAGTCTAATCATAAAATCCATAGTGATCTTTTCCCATTTCCATTCAAGTATTGCTAAAGGGTGTAACTTCCTAGTAGGAGCTTGATGGTCTGCCTTTTCTTGTTGATAAGTTAAACATCTTGCAACAAAATCCACTATATCTCTTTTCATTACTGTCCACTAACAAAATGACTTCAAATCTCGATACAACTTAGTAATACCGAGATGCATCGCATAAGGAGCGGTATATGCTTCATTCATGATTTGCTTCCTTAATTCACTGTTATCCGGAACACACATGCGATTTCCAATCATCACTATATCATCCTCTCTCATGGTAAATTATTTATTAAGTCCTGCTTCTACCCTTTTATTTTCATCTTCTTCAAGTAGGCATCTTCCATTTGAACATCTTGAATTTGATTCTTCGATGATAGTTTAATTTATAATACAATCAATAAGTGGTCTACTTCAACATCAAATGAAACATTCATTATCCATAAAGCCACTAAATTATCCACATCATGACAAATTAATCCAGCAGTGCACTCTCTAGTTTTCTGGCTCAAAGCATCCACTACTACATTCACCTTTTCCGGATGATACTCGATTGTGCAATCATAATCCTTCAACAATTCCATCCATCTTCATTGTTTTAAGTTTAATTCCTTTTGAGTAGGAATATACTTCAAGCTTTTATGATCGGTGAAGATAGAAAAGGTCTCTCTATATAAGTAATGCCTCCAAGTCCTTAAGGTATGAACAATGGCGGCTAACTCCAAATCATATGTTGGGTAGTTCATTTCATGAGGCCGTAATTGTCTAGATGCATAGGCTATCACCCTTCCATTTTTCATAAGCACACAACCCAATTCTTGTCCTAAAGCATCAGTGTACACCACAAAACCTCCATCTCCAGTTGTTAACACTAAGACATGAGCGGTAGTGAGGGTTTTTTTCAACTTCTCAAAGCTCCGTTGACATGCTTTATCCCATTGATAAGGAGTATTTTTCTTTAACAAAGTTGTCAATGGTTTGGCAATAACGGAAAAATCCTTCACAAATCTTCTGTAGTAATCGGCTAAACCCAAGAAACTTTAAATCTCGGTCACACTTTTAGGTGCTTCCCACTCTAAGATAGCTTTATTCTTTGACGGGTTCGGTTGCACTCCTTCTTTCGATACTATATGGAAAAGGAATGCAATTTCCTCCATCCAAAATTCGCACTTACTAAATTTTACATATAAATTCTTCTCCCGAAGTATTTGTAAAACTATTCAGAGATGCTTCTCATGCTCTTCCCGACTTGATGAATAGATAAGTATATCATCGATAAATACAATAACAAATTGATCCAAATGAGGTTGGAAGGTCTTATTCATCAAAGACATAAAGGTTATCGGTGCATTGGTTAACCTGAATGGTATAACTAAAAACTCAAAGTGCCCATATTGGGTTCTAAATGCCATTTTTAGAATGGAACTTTCCGCTACTTGAAGTTGCCAATAATCGGATCTTAGATTAATCTTTGAAAATGTTGAAGCATCCTTCAACTAGTCAAGCAAATCATCTATTCTAGGCAATAAATATTTGCTCTTCACTGTAATCCTGTTCAATTGCCTTTAGTCGATACATAGTCTCATACTTCCATATTTCTTTTTCACAAACAACACCAATACTCCTAAGGTGATATACTTGGTCTGACAAACTCTTTTTATAATAATTCCTCCAGTTGCTTTTTTAATTCTTTTAATTCTAAAGGTGTCATTCTGTATGGAGCAATTGATATTGGTGCCGCCTCTAGTATGGTATCAATCTCAAAATCCGCTTCTCGATGTGGTGGCAAACCCGATAATTCATTTAAAAATACATCCAAAAATTCTTTCACAACTGGTACATCTAGCATCCCTAGAATCACTTTTAATGAATCAATAATGTTGGCCAAATATGCTTCACACCCCTCTCTAATCAATTGAAATGCCACTGTAACAGAAATATGATAAGCAGGAATAGTTTTTCTCTGTCCTGGAATGTTTTATGACTACCTCCTTTGTATAGTAATTTACAACATCATGGTACTTAGACAACCAATCTATCCCCAAAATCACATTGAACTCATCTAATTTGATGACTACTAAGTCCACATGCAAAATCATATCATCTACTACTATTAGATATAATCTAACCACCCTATTCACAACTACCACACCCCTAGCCGGCATAAATACACATATATTATGCTCTAATGATTCAATAGTACTATGAACTTTCAATGCAAATTCATCTGATATAAATGACCATGTGAATCCAGGATCTATTAACATAAATGCATCATGAGCAAGGATAGTATAGGTATCTGTCACAACATCCGGTGCATTATGAGCTTCTTATCTAGTTATAGCATAAACCTTAGCTTGACTTAGAGTTTCACCAGTAGATTCGGTCAGTGCTGAAGTGCTCACTCCACTTCCTATTCCATAACCTCTACCTTTACTAGCTTGTAGAAAGTTTTCTCTAGCACTATTCTGTATTATCATTTGGGATCTTCCAACACCTATCCTCAATGGGCATTCCCTCATGAAGTGACCCGGTTGATTACAATGATAACACACACTAGGTTTAGAACCCCAACATTCACCAAAGTGAAATTTACCACATTTATTACATATTGAAGTTGACATGCCGCTTGTAGATCTCCCTCTAGCAACATTCCTTTGAGTATCCACTCTTCCACTTCCTTTGGTATATGTGCTCCCTCTTGATTGGCTAGGTTGAATTGACCTACGCCCTATAAAACTTCCCCATTGAAACCCAGCACCCCTAAAGAATAAGCCACCGCTAGTTCTGGTTGAAGTGGTAAATGCACTAGTAGCTCTCTTTCTTTTGGCTTCTAATGCGTTTCTCTCTACTATTATTTCTTCAACTTTAAGTGTTGTTTCCAATAAATCCCTATATGTGGCTGGTTTTTTGGCTATCCGTTCTCGAATTTCAAGACTTAACCCTCTCTCAAATTTATCTCTCTTTAGCTCATCAGTTGCCACTTCTTCAGGTGCATATTTGGAGAGCCTAACAAACTGAATCTTATATTCAGCGACTGATAAATCATCTTGCTTCAAGTTGAGGAACTACAATTTCTTTCTAGCTTTATAAACAACCGATATATATTTATCAGTGAACTCCTTCAAGAAATCAATCCAGGTTAATGTCTTTGGTACACTTCTACTTCCAGGCACAGTCTCCCACCAGTCCAATGCATCTTGCTTAAATAAATTTGTCGCATAGCTCACCTTCTTTTTTATTGTACAATTAATTCGATTCAATACTCTTTCCGTGTTTCTTAGCCATTCTTCTACCACCATTGGATCGATGGTGCTAGCAAAAACTTTTGCACCTTGCTTTCTTATCTTCTCATAGTAATCATCTAGAGCATTATCCGTTAGTTTTTGAGTTACCTCGCACATAATTTGAATAAAGTCTTGTATAAATATTGGATATGTAGCTTATGCATGAGGAGGTTGAGGTTGTAATTGTGCAGGTACACCTACTGAATGTATTAGTGTTTGACCGTGCATAGACTTAGATGACTATTCTGGCCCGATATGTAGATCTTGATGTCCTTCCATCCTAACATATGTAACACGCATTAACTATTGGTCACCTATGACTTATGCATTGCATGCCACGAATGCAACATGTACTCATGTCCCAAGGGAATCTAAAATTAGGCTCTAATACCACTAAATGTGACGCCAACAAACATAACCATACATATGGCATGATAAAATTTCTTTGTAATGTACACGTATATATACCAACACTCTTATGTACATACATTGTTAAGTATTACACACATACTTAACATAAGGCTATCTAGTACAAAGTATGCCATATACAAAATGCCAAATGATATGCAGGAGGAAGGTCAGTTATACCAAAACTCATTTTAGCCCACTTAAGACTCCAATGCAAGCTTTAAGCCCTTATCTAGTTAAATCTTGAAAAGTTTCAACGCAACGAGGTGAGCTTGTAACTCAATAAGTAACTACAAATATAATTGTACACATATACTAATCACACAAGCAATGAGTTGATAGAACATGAAATCCAATATATAAATACATTTAAATGGCAGTAAAATAATCTTACAATCCTCTAATAAGTCTACATATAATCACCATAAAGTTATAATACCATTGGCCTTATATTAAGGGCATACGGAAGTCCGAAAGAGGAAGAAGATAGTGAGGAGGCTAGGCTCCTCATGGGTGCTTCCTTACGGCCATGAGGAAGAGGCTTACAACCATGAGCATGCTCCTCACGGTCATAAGCCAAACCATGAGCAGCCTAGCTAAAACTAATTTTTTGAGCAAAAAGGCCTGGGGTGCTCATGGTTGCTTCCTCACAGCCGTGAGCTGACCGTGAGCAAGCCAAGCTTGGCCAAAACTTTACTTTGGCCATTCCCAAGTCTAGCAATTCATTCCATACTTGAACATAACTCAAATCAACCTTAAAAACACTTCATAAACATACTAAACATCACTAATTCATTCATCAACTCATAATTTATAATCATTCACAAGATTAAAGTATCTATATCCATCATTTCATAACTAGAACAATCCATTCAAAAGCATAAATTCCAGGTATGTATGTTCAATACAAGAGTTAGTATTCGTCTGGACCTTTCCTCACATAAACACCTCAGACTTAGCCTCATTGCCTATACTCCTCACATATTTCAATATTTATCAAATGGTCATTTAGTGAGACTATCCGCCCGGCTCAGTCTCACTTCTCACATGGGTAGCTATAAGCCCAGCTCAACTTGCCCATCACACATAATCTATGAAAACTATCTACCCAGCTCAGTCCCACTATCATACGTTATTATAATTCCTTATTTTCCTCACATATCATGCTTTTGTATGAATCACAACGTAATACATTTCAATGCCATTGTATAATAATAGATCATCACAATAATATTTCATCATAATTCTATTCATGCTCATATTCCCACATATCACATACCTAATCACAATATCGACTATACAAAACACAAATATCAACTTTTACCAACATCAACATTCTAATAAAACCTTACATCATCAATAGACAAAAAAGGGTGAAACTCATTCCACACCACATTCACTATTCCATACATATATTCAATTTTATTAAAGGAAGTACACAAGATATACACACAATAGCTTAGCATATGTATACAATATATATTAGTAATTACTTACCTCTAAGTGCCTCCAACTTTAACAAGGTCTTTCCTCTAATTATGAGTGTTTTCCTTTCCTTTGTCAACCCCTATATATAATCCTACATCAATCCCATATAACAACTATAGAACTTGCATCCAATCTCACTAGATGCAATTAGTGTTCAAAGTTCAATATGACCAAGTGTAACACTCGCTCTAAAATATACGTAAGTATGACGTATGTAATATATTTTATACATGCTAGATGGTAGGTTTTAATTCAGTTTAAGATTGTGTTAGAATAATAGAAAGGGACTAGAGTGCAAGGGCTTGATTGTAGCAATTATAAGTTTAGGGACTAGTTAGGAAGAAGAGTAATTCATTAAGGACCAAAGTGGATATTTGATAAATAAATATCATAATCTTTGGCTTATCATCTTCAGCTCCAACGTGACTTGTCTATTTTGTAGAGAAGGAGTATGTGAGAAGAGGAAAGTTGCACCAAATTTCTTTTAAAAGAACTAGAGATTTAGAGAGAGAGTGTAACACCGCCCTTTAGCACGTGTATGTGTGTGATGTGAGTATTATCTTTTATGCATAAGAGTTAGTGGAATTTATTCAAGTTTGAGATAGGACTAAATTGTAGAGAGGGACCAAATTGAAAAGGAAGTATAGAGTTATTTGTCATTATAAAAAGTTGTGAGCTAATATGTATTATACCCAAATCATTAAGGAGCTTATAAAGAATTGTGGTGATATTTAGATATATTATTATTATTATTATTATTATTATTATTATTATTATTATTATTATTATTATCAGTTAAGAGATAAATATGTAATATAGGAATATAATATTAAGGTGATGATTATTTATTAAATTGAAGAAGACTTTTGGGGCAAAAAATGGGCTAATATATATGTATGTATATTTAATTATTTATAAGTGTGTGTGTGAGAGAGTTTATAGAGAATTTGGTGAGGAAAAAGAAGAGGGAGCTTATGAGTGATTTTTGGTGAGCTTGTGATCTTGTTTGAGCTAGCAATTTAAGAGGTTAAAAGGTCTTTAATACCTATTAAAGTCATATTGGTAAGTTTTCTTGTGTTTTGAGTTGTTTTGAATTAAGTTTTGTTGGTTGCAAATTCAGGTAGGAATTACTCTATTTTTCAGTTATATTGTTCTTGCCATATCTTGAGTTTTACAACTATGATTTGAGCATGGTTTAATGATCTGGAAATCTCAGAGAGTCCTCTAGATTTTTTATGTTTTGAACTTGGCCGAATTTTGCTATTAAACTTATTATATTAGGCCGGATATTTCAGAGCTCATAGTGAGGCTCTGTTTTATTCTGTTTTGTCCAAATAGATTCTAAAATCCATAATTAATTCCACACACAACCAAATTGAGTAATTCCAATTGAAATTTGATATAAACATGTAACCCTAGCTTTGGTAGCAATTTGGGGGTTTTTGGATTAGTGTGTATTTTTAGATTATTTTGAATTGGAGCATTAAATTGCACTTTGTGTGTTAGAATGAATTGTAATATTTGTTTGTTTGGATTGGTAAATAATTGATTGTAGGAAGTGGAAGAGGAAAATACCCTACTTAATAAGAGGGGAAACTTTACATGTGAAGGAGTAGAAGCTTTAAGGTAAGTAATTGTTAATTCAATGCTTACATATAGAAATTTTCATGTAACTATAATTAATTAACTATGTTAGTTTATGATTGCCATTAAGGTGGCAAGATTGATGAGTATGAATATATATATATTATTGTGAGACCATTGAATGGTCAATAGAGCATGTGTGTGATGAATTAGGTTATTGACACCTTTGATGTGCAAGCTATTTGGTAGAATATGATATATATATATATATATATATATATGTATATATTGTTGTAAGATCATTGAATGGTCTATTGAACATGTTTTGTGAATATTGGCACTAGGGGTGCAAGCCACTTGAGGTGGTATGGTTTATATATATGTTGTGAGAAAGATGATTTTGGTATACTTTTAGTTTATTTTTGGTATATGAACGGTTTATTTTCCGTTTATAAATTGTTATGAATAAGAGTATGTGTTGCAATAAATTATGAAGAGTATATATATATATATATATATATATATATATATATATATACATGTGCATTTTGATAAAGAATGAATTGTGTGAGGAATATAGCCAATGAGGCTAAGTGTGAGAAAATTATGTGAGGAAAGGCATATTTGGATATGTAACTTGTATAACATGCATAATTGCATTATATATGCATATGTGTTGAATGTGGATGAATGTATTGTTGTGGCTATGAGGAACCAACAATGTTGTTTGAATGTGTGGAAATCTTGTTGTGATATTTTGGGATGTTTGGAGTGGATTAGGGAGTTTAGAATGTAATGTTGTAGCTTGAATTAAGTTACCTTCATATGCTTTGACATCACTAGTCATTTCAAGGGCAATTTAGTTAATTCATATAAACTAATTCAGCTCAGGTGTCTTCATAAAACTTGTAGCCCTCTAAGTTAGCTTTTCATAGCTTCTTGAATCACTCAAATCCGAATTCTGTAGAAGAAGTTATGATTGAAAGAGTATAATATAGTCAGTCAGGTAGTGTCTCAGGCACACCCATGCGCACGCTCATGCATGCCAGAGGTGAAAATCAAGCCTCAGGCACGGCCATGCACAGCTTAATATTTAGTTATGGTATTTTGACTATAACTTGAGCTACAGACCTCCAAATAAGGCGTGGTCTAATGCTATAAAAACTTTAAAGAGTCCTCTACAAGTTCCATATTTGAGGTTAGGTTGAATCTATTTTTAAGATTCTCTGATTGAGCCTGACATTTTAGTGCTCACTTACTCCTTTGTCATTTGGACACCCATGTGCAGTCTAAATGTTAAATTGTTATATTTTGATGTGTTATAATGTATTCTATGTATTTTTCTTAATTAGTTCTTGAGAGAACTATATGTATGGTTGTATTAATAATTACTTATTGAGTTGTAAGCTCATTCCTTTGCAATTATGGTTTTTAGGACTTAGATAACCCGGCTTGAAGTACTTGTTTTGGACAAAGCTTGAAGCTTGGTATAGTTGAAAGCTCAAATAGGACAACCATGTGCTTGATGACAACATTTCCATCCATCCACACGAGCATTAGCATTTTGGGATTTTGTATTAAGTTCATGTTCATTTTTAAATATATATGTAAATTATATGTACATATGTAAATTATATGTACATTATATAAAATAATACTTTAATATATATAAAGTCTCTTTTCATTTAAGAAAAATTTTACTATTCATATTTTATTTCATTAAATTGGACACCTGTATGTAGTACCTGGAGGGTGCTACATTAAGTGGTATCAGAGCGGGAATTAGATTCCCTTGGGACATGATACATAAGCATTCATAACATCTTATGCATGAGTTTTAGATGAGTTTTTAGAAAACATAAAGTGATGTGCGTTGCATATATCAGGATGGATGAACATCAAGCACTTCGAGTTGATCCCAAAGAGTCATCAGAGTTAGTTCATAGACCTGAACCTAAACAATCTCAACCCCAAGTCCCTCCTCTTGCTGCATATCCTTTTATGCAGGAGTTTGTTCAAATGATGAGGAATGTAGGTCAACCACCAGTAAGGAATATTGTAGATGAGACCTATGAGAAGATTAGGAAGCAAAGTTCAAAAGCCTTTACGGGTACCACTGACCCTGCAGTAGCTGAGGAATGGTTAAGGAGCATTGAAAGGATCCTTGACCGGTTTGAGTGCACCACCGAGAAGAAGGTTAGCTATGACGCATCCTTATTTGAGCAAGATGCTATAGATTGGTGGGAGACGGTATCGGGGAGCAAGAATATATCCATGACCTTGACTTGGGAGGATTTCTTGAGAGTATTTACTGAGAAGTATAAACTAGCAGTGTACCGAGATCGGAAGAAAGTTAAATTTCTTAAATTAAAGCAGAATGAGCTGACTATGGATGACTATAAAGTACAGTTTGTGCGGTTATCAAAATATGCACCTGAGGAAGTGGCAACCGACAATCTAAAAAGAGACAAGTTTGAAAGAGGCCTAACTCTTAAGATTCAGGAAAAGATTGTAATTAAATCTCCAACTTATAGAGACATATTAGAAGCAACACTTCGAGCTGAAGAGATTATATCAGAAAAAAATATTGGAGATCAAAAAGAAGGGAACTACAACAATCAAAGTGAATGAAACTTTCTCTTTTAGAAGTATAGGATCTCGACACAGTAGAATAAAAAAATATAAAGTGAGTCAGGTCAGTTCACTAGAGGAAGGATCAATAACCAACATATTTAAGCAATCAGAGGAAAGTGAGAGTGTTAATAAGAATAAATTCGTGGGTGTTTTCATGTGCAATGAATATGAAAATTGCATAAGGGAGAATGTTAGAGAACTAAACCGAAAGTGTATTAGGGTATTTTATCATAGCTTACCCAGTAAAGAAATAATAAAAGAAATGAAAATATGGGTACAAATATTATACTTAATTATCATGCTTTTGTATTAATAAATATAGATTCCAAACATTCACATGTTTATTTATATGGGTGTGCATCCCATATATATATAACTTATTTGAGTAATTACAAGAATGTGGTATGTGTGTGTTGTATGCTTATTGGGATGATGTGATTACAAATTTGATGATGAAGTTTTGCATTAAAATAGTAGATGATATGATTAATTTTACTATGAGAAAAGATTAGAATATATAACTACTACATCTCGGTGTTAAAAGAAAAATTGTATATGTTGTTATGTCGATTGGCTAAGTGACCATCGACATAATGGAAAGATAATTATGTTGATTGGCTAAGTGTCCTCCAACAATTCAAATAAACTATAATATGTTAAGAGTGATGTGATTGTATGAGAATGGGTTCGACCAGGTATCGATTGTTGAGATTAGGATGTGAGTGTATGAATTCCTATTTTATGTGAAATATTATAAGATCCTATCTCTTATTGTTGAGATATGTACAAATGTTAAATAAGTTTTGAGATGTAAGCTTATGTGAGGTGCACTCAAATAATATTAATTATACTTGTATTCATCCATGTATTAATTTGGTAAATTGTGAGTAATTGTAAGAATGTTGTAAGTGTATATATGTGGATATTGATTCATGTACAGATATAAATAAAATTGATATATTGTTATGAAATATATGATTGAACAAGATAAATATGAATGTAATGGTCTTAGAATTATGGTTTCAATTGGTATTTATTATGAACTTGAGGTTGGTTTATTGGATATAAATGATGTTATATTTATGATGAAATGTGAATATAATATGTGATTAAGTCGATTGGCTTTGTGACCATCGACTAAGAGAAATGTTGATTTTGTCGATTGGCTTTATGACCATCGACTGTGAGAAATGTTGATTATGTGATTGGCTTTGTGACCATCAACAATGTGGAATGTGTTGGTTATGTTGATTGGCTTTGTGACCATCAATAATGTGGAATGTGTTGGTTATGTTGATTGGCTTTGCGACCATCGATAATGTAAAAGATAGGTCGATTGGCTTTATGACCATCGACTATGATAAATATGATGTCGATTGGCTTTATGACCATCAACAATATATAAGGTTAGTTATGTTGATTGGCTAAGTGACCATCAATAATATGAAATGTTGATATTAAATCGATTGGCTAAGTGTCCATCGAAAAGATCAAATGAAATGTTGTGAAAAAAATGAATGAAATAATGATTGTAAGTGTGTTTATTTTTATATATACAAATGTATATGCGGGTGTATGATGAGGATACTGAATGGTGGACATGATAAGTGTCCTTGCATTTATGCTTGTTATGTGGTATTAATGCATGGTTATGAGTATGAGTGGACAAGGATAGAGGAGACACCACTCACTAAGGGAACTTTACTTTTGAAAGAGATGAAGCATTTTGTGTAAGTGATTATTAATATAATAGTATATATGTTAATTCTCTTGAATATGAAAAATGAATGGTTATGCATGAAATGAACAAGATAGGTAATATGAAATGAATAAACATATGAATTAAGAATATGTTGAATTGATTGATTGAATGAGGTGAGAAATGAAATGATGTAAATATATATATATATATTGTGAAGATGTATGAATTGTGATTTACTATAAGAATTGTGTTGCTATGAATAATTTATAGAAGTAAATGATGTGATATGAATGATATATATAATATGTATATATTGATTCTCTTGATTGTAAGAATATAGAATCGTGATTCAATGCGGTATTTAA
>CATIWO010396633.1:0-13979 GCA_949673435.1 Macaranga tanarius
AGAGGTGAACGGTAATATGTGTCTTGCGTACCCATGCCATTTTTTTGCGCACCCATGCCAGCTTTGGATGACAACCCACGAAGTGATAATTTTTAGCTGAAGATTATATAGATAGGGACTTATCTCTTATCTTTTAATTAGATAGAGTTGGAGAAGGGTTAGATTACCTTTTCTACTAGGTTTTTAGGTCTATAAATAGGGCTACGTCATGTTCATTTGGGGGTTGTTCTTCTTTTGGTTCCAAAGTTGTTTATATTTTAGTTCTATTTTAGTTTTTATTTTCAGAATACATTTTTATTAGTTTGTGATAGAGTGATACTTAGCTTGAAGTTAGAAGAGAAAGACTTTCCTATATCTTGTGGAAGGGAGGTTTTTCTTGTATCAACTCTTTAATTAATTCATTATGTTTGGAATTGTTTTTATTTCATCTTTTGTTTCTTTACTTTTTAACATGCGTAGCTAGATCTTTTCTAGGGTTCTTATTTTGAATTGACCATGTGCTTATTGTGATTATGTTAGGTTGCTAGAATTAATTCATTGGTTGTTATTGAACTCAATGTCGTTTTAGGACTGATCAACCTAAAATTGAATAGACACTATAGACTTAATCGAGAGATACGTTCTATAAGAAATGGCAATGACCTATTAGTTGCTTATTTAGTCGAGAGACACTTGAGTATACTAATATTGATTAAAGGTTGTGCACTAAAATTGGTTTTAAAAGACATTAGGTTGGTGAGAGCCATCAAACTTAGTGTTAATTATTTCTGATTTAATCATAGGTTTATCTGAGAGGAAGATCTATGGTTTCTAAGATCCCTTCAAAATGAATTAGAACTAGTGTGGACCTAGATGTGTAATCAATCCTTTGAAATGGTCAATTGAGAATAAGGAACCCTAGCCTTTAAAATTGGATTGAATTTGTGTTTTTATTTTCTTTAATTTAGTTTCTTTGAAATTCCAAACTCTATTTCATTGTCTAATAAATAAACATTGTGAGTATTGCAATATTCAACCTCAAATCTCTGTAGGACTATATCTTTAATTACTACTTGATACGATTCTGTACGCTTGCGGATTAGTACACATCACTCTACATCCACTTAACCAACAGTAACCATATTATATCCTTAACAGAACATAAGATAAACCTCTAAACCATTTGTGTGCTTAATAATAGCAACCAACATCAATATGCAAAAGATAGCTTATTAGAAAAATACAAATGGAGTTAAGAAAGATAATAAAGCAAAGGATAATAACATGTCATAACTCATGTAAGAATTGTAACCTAGTTGAAGAATGTGCGATCTTCTAACCTGCAAATACAAAAGAAACGCTATGGTGAGCCCGAGATCTCCGATGTTCAAGTCAGAGAAGATTTATTCAAGATGATCTTAATTAAAAGAATATGAGCCTTTATATAGGCATAAAAGAGACATACCTATTCCAACTTAGATTGGTACCTTAAGAATCTTTATCCCTTATTAATTAGGTAATTTAATCCTTATAACTTTCTTTATGGACCCAAAGTCTTCTATTAGGCCTGGACTTATCAGCTTAAACCCTTATGGGTCTTATAGAACTATCAAAAGTCCCCCCCTATAATTTTGAATATTATGTTCGAGAAAAAATATTTACTGACGAAGATAATAATACTCGTCTTATTTGAACTTCAAGAGGGTTCATTTATTTTAACCTTTAGAGGTTCGTTTATTTGAACCTTGAGAGGTTTGTTTTTTTAAACCTTGAGAGGTTCATTTATTTGAACCTTGAGAGGTTCATTTTTATTCTTCATTATTTATGAAGTGACCACATGTCTTTGTAACCGTTCGAGTCTTTTCATTTTTCGAGGCATCATTTTATCTTCCTCATTCCCCAAATGCCCCTCTCTGTATTAGACATCGATTTCATAACCGTTGAGGGTATATGAGGGACAATAAAGATTATTTCTTTATAAATTTCTCATTCAATCATTTTCGCTTCATAAATATTCTCTTTCTAAAATTCTCTCTCTAAAGTTCTTTGCCTTCTCTCTAAGATTATATGGCAGTAGGAAGCTTGGGTTGTAGTTCTTGAGGCTTTAAAGGTCATTTTCTTCCCCTCTTGCTCATTTTGATCTTTATTTTAGCTATTTTTTATGAATTATTTTGTTATGGCTCCTAGATTACCTCTAGATCCATCTGAGTTTCCTCCCCAACTTCATAAAGGAGTTATCCGTATGTGTAGGGGTAAATACAAATTATTCGTAGTAGCTGCTCATATTAGGGCTCATCATAATCCAATAAAAAGGGTAACCGAAATAGGATAGTCATTTACGTAGATCAATTAGAGGAAGGCCTTTGGTTTTCTTTAGATCCCTTTTTGAAATTATTCTTTCGTGCATATAATATAGCTTCGGGTCAATTACACCCAAACGGGTATAGATTCCTCAGTACTTTTTGTGAACTTGTTCGTTTGTAAAGTTGCAAACCTTCAATTTAAATGCACAGGTATATGTTTTCCTTAGTTAAAAAGAAAGGTTATCTTACCTACTCCATGTCTAGCATTCCTAGGTTTGATTTATTTAAGAAGTTAGCCGATATTAACCGATCCTGGAGGAATCAATTTTTTTTATTGAGCACGAGACTGACTTCCTTCAAGTGCCAATATTATAGGCAAACGAAGCCTATGTTGTTAGACGGTCGTCTGAGTTCATAAAAGATGATCTTCCTCTTCTTGCTGAGCTTCACTCTCGATGTTTTGTGGCGGAACCTTCTGCTAACATCTATATTGAAAAGTTTATTTATAGACACAAACATCTAGCAGATCTGGTGTTTATGATATCATTAGTGGAGTTACCGAATCTGGAGGTATTTTTCTAACTCCTTTTATAATTTTTGTAGATGGCTGATATCCTTGATGATTTTATGGAGGGTATTGATAATATTATATATGATACTGTCGCTGCAGAAGATCCAAATACTCATCCTCTGAGTGTCGAAGACTACGTCATTTAGCTTTTCCCCAGGGCTAATATAGAGCCTGAGCCTATTGACAAGCAAAAGGGCAAACATCCAAGGGGTTTGGAAAACACTTACGAACCTGCTATTAATGGTGGTGACATTGTTTTCAAACGCCCCAGATTGGAGGGATGTCTGAACCTGGTACCCTGGTTGGAGAAGAAGGTTAGGGATCCGAGTATCCTTAACTAGGTAGTTCGAGGCCATCTTTCAGAATGCCTAAGGCTGAAGAAGGATATGGCTAGGTGGTAGTCTACGGATGAAAATGATCTCAAAAGCCAAGTGTTTTTTAGTCTAATGGAGGTAATTGTTTTATACTAAATATGCTCATTTCGTGTTTATTTCAACCTTGGTTTTGAAGTTAAATCTTTTCAATTCTTTGGCAGGCTGCTCAAGCGATTTTGCGGATGGATGACGTTCACTATATTAATAAAAGCGAATGCAGCCTTGCTGATCAAAAAATGAACAAGCTAAAAATTGAGCATGAAGGTGAGCTCAGAAGAGCAAAAGAGATTTTTGACACTACTCGTGCTGAGAGAGACAGTGCTTTAACAAGCCTTGAGCAAGAGAAGAAGGAGAATGTGGAACTTCAGAGCTCTATTTTTTAGCTAAGTTCAACTATTACTGAGCAAGACAAGATGATTGCTGAACCTAGCTCCAGAAACTCTTCCTCCTACTTCAGAGCTTAAGAATGTTGCCAGAGATTCTTCTACTGGAGCGAGCGGTGCTCGAGTCTCTTCATATCCGAACGATTGTTAAGCTATGAATTTTATTTAATGTATCCCTCCGAAAGGCTATTTTGTGAAGGACTATTTATTTCAAATGTTTATTAGAATCTTCATTAATGAAAATCTTTTTGGTTTCCATCATTTGTTATTAACGAATATCGCTTCGCATTACTCGCTTAGTTTGATTTTTTACGAATGTCAAAGATTCGTTTATTTTATTTCTTGCGGGTATCTGAGGTTCACATGTTTTAAGTACTGAATATTTTAACTATGAGGGCTTATAGTACCAAGTATTAAAGACTTGGATTCCTTTTGTTTGAATTTGAGAATTGTGTTTATTTATACGAGTATTTAGGACTCGTTTATTTGTGTGTGTTAGGCTATTATTCCTTTGTACGAGTACTTGAGTGCTTAAAGCCCATTTGATTACGAGTATTTGGAACTCATCTTTTATATGTACGAGTGATTGAGACTCGTCTGTTTGTGAGTATTAGGGACTCATCTTTTATTTTTACGAGTAATTGAGACTCGTTTGTTTTGTGAAAGCTTAAATGATACTTTTATTGCTCAAGTCTTTGAGACATTCATTTATATAAGTGATCAAAACTCATTTATTATTTTATTTCTTAGCAAGTTACAAGTCTTTTCGAGTTTGCTATCTCGATTATCCCAGACATCTACTGGTAATATTTTCTCAAGTTTTCTATATTCCAATATCTTGGAATAGTATTGCCCTTCATGTCTTTGAGTCTGTAGGCTCCTTTAGTAGTTGTTTCAATGACCTGGTATGGGCCTTCCCAATTGGGTTCCAGCTTCCCTGTTCCTGCGTTTCCTTTTTCTATTTCTGCTTTTCTTAGTACTAGATCTTTAACATTGAAGATCCTTGATCGAACTTTTTTGTTATGATAATGAGCGATCTATTGTCATCTGGCTTCAGTCATAGTTGCGGCTTGTTCTTTTCTTTCTTCTAGCATATCTAAGGAAATCCTGCAATTGTTTTTATTTTTGGATTCATCCAAGTCTTTAGAGACCCTTAACAATAGAGATCCTATCTCGACTGGTATTACTACATCCATTTCGTATGCTAATTAGAAAGGTGATTCTCCCGTGGCACTTTTTGGAGTAGTGCGGTATGCCCAAATAACATTATATAACTCGTCTGCCCAATCTCCCTTCTTATCATTAAGACACTTTTTTATGCCTTGTAATGTAATTCGATTAGTTACCTTCATCTGTCCGTTAGTTTGTGGATGAGCTACAGAAGTAAATCATAATTTTATGTTGAGATTGGAACAGAATTATTTGAACTTAATGTTGTCAAATTGTTTCCTATTATTTGTAATGAGTGTATGGGGAATTCCGAATCTACATATAATCTTCTTCCAAAAGAAGCTACGAATCCTTTCTTTAGTTATTATAGGAACTGCTTCAACTTCAATCCATTTAGTAAAGTGGTCTATCGCCATAATAATAAACTTCCTCTACCCTGATGCCAAAGGGAAAGGTCCGAGTATGTCCATTTCCCAAACAACAAAAGGCCATAGGCTTTCGATGGGATTCCGTACATGAGTAGGTGAGTGTTTCAACTGTGAGTATTTCTGACATTTTGTCTCAATTTTGTGCTAGCCTTTGAGCATCTTGTGACATTGTAGGCCAATAATAACCTTGTAAAAGAGCCTTTTTGACTAACATTGTCTGAGCTTCATGAGCTCCACATATACCTTCGTGTATTTCCCTAAGGATGTGATTGCCTTCTTCGAGTGAGACACACTTGGTCCATGGATGACTAAATGACCTTCGGTATAAATTCCCATCCTGGAATAAATACTAAGATGCTTTTGTTCGAATTTTCTTAGCCTAATTCTTATCATCAAGTAGTTTTCCTGATTCTAGATATTTGGCAATAGGTTTCATCCATTTGGCTACTGCACATGTGGTGGACATTTCATTTTCCTCTATAAATGGTTTAACAAGTTCCTCTTTGAGGTTGAGATTTTAGAACATAAGTCCATTTTCTACTGCAGACTTGGCTATTATGTCAGTTTTGTTTTCAGTTTTTAGAATATGGACTAAATTCCATTGTCCACTATTTTTTTCTAACCTTTGTAGGAGTGAATAAGCTTTATCCAAATATTTAATCACATTCAGATCTTTTGTTTTGAAGGTTCCTTTAAGCTGATTAACTATGAGCTGGGAATCATAAAGTATTTAGAGACTTTGTGCTCGTACTTCATTTGCCAATTTTAATCCTGTGATCAAGGCTTCGTACTCTGCCATATTTTTTATGGCACCATAAGTTATTCTGACAGCATACTTAATTTTTATTTTTTTAGGTCCTATCAAGATTATACCAACACCTGATCCTTACTTTCCTGATGCACCATTAATGTACATTCGCCATAAAGTCCTTTCATTGTTGAATCTCTTAGTCTCGGCCATTTCTTGTATAAAATCATACAACACTTGTGCTTTTATTACTGTTCGAGGTTCGTATGATATGTCATGTTCCCCCAATTGTACTAACTATTGGACGAGCCTTTCGGATGTCTCCAGTCTTTGTAGGATCTTCCTGAGAGGCTGGTTTATTCTTACCACTATCTTATAAGCTTGAAAATAGTGGCGAAGCTTCCTTGTTGTGTGCGCTAGAGCTAATGCTAGCATATCTATCTTTGGATAGCGGATTTCAGAACCTTTAAGGACCTTGCTTATATAATAGATGGGGTTTTGCTCTCCCTCGTCATTTCAAACTAGCACTGATGCTAGAGATTCGTTGCCCACTGATAGGTAAAGGTACAGTGTTTCTCCTGGAGTTAGTCTACTTAATAAAGGTGGAGAAGCTAAAAACCTTTTGATATCTTCGAATGCTAATTGACAATCAATATTCCGTTCAAATTTCTTTTCATTCTTCATTGCTCGAAAGAAGGGAAGGCATTTTCTTGCTGAACATGACATGAACCTCCCTAATACAGTGATACGTCCATTCAATTTTTATAATTCATTTAGTGTTGTAGGAGGCTTCATATTGACGATTGCTTCCATCTTTTCTGGTTTTGCCTTAATTCCTCTTTGTGAGATTATGAAACCTAGGAATTTTCCTGCCTTCACCCCAAAAACACATTTGTCAGGGTTGAGTTTGACTTGATACTGATCAAGCTTTTTCAGGACTCATTTTAAGTCTATAGAATGGTCTTCTGCTGTTTGGCTTTTAACAATCAAGTTATCCATATATACCTCTATGGTTTTGCCTATGTCTTCCTTAAAGATGAAATTCATGAACCTTTGGTATGTGGCTCCTGTGTTTTTGAGTTATAAGGACATTACATTATAACAATATAACCCTTAATGAGTTATGAAGGATGTTTTTTCTTGATCCTCCTTCTTCATAGGAATCTGATGATATCCTTGGGCAGTATCAACGAAGCTGTACATTCTATGACAAGCAGTTGAATCCACTAGCTAATCAATAGTTGGTAAAGGGTAACTATCCTTTGGACATGCTTTATTCAAGTCTGTGTAATCCATACATATCTGACACTTCCTATTTAGCTTTCGAACAAGTACCACATTAGCGAGCCATTCAGGGTGTGAAGCCTCTCATATAAATCCTGCTTCTAGTAACTTTGTGGTTTCGGATGCTATAATTTTTTGCCTTTTTAATGCGAAGTTCCTCTTTTCTGTATCACTAGTTTAACAGAGGGATCAATATTCAGACTATGAGCCACTACGTTCGGATCAATTCTTATTATTTCTGATACTTGAGTAGCAAAAGTGCCTTCGTGGCTTTGTAACACTCGTTCAATCTCCCTCTTTACTTGTTCGGATATTTCTCCACCAATTTTTATCACTTTGCCATTAGCAAGCTTTACTTCATTCAGCTATTCAACCGGTTCAGGCTTTACTCCTTGCTTTTCGATATCCATATTAAATTTAATCGGAAAGGCTTCTAGTTCATCTTTGGTAGTAAGCTGGTAGCACTACGTAGCAATTTCTTGATCTCCCTTTATTGTAATGACTCATCCTGAAATAGGAATTTTCATTGTCAAGTATCTAATACTTGTTACTGCGTTCGTTTCCTATAGAATTGGCTTTTCAATAACTCCATTATAGGCCAACCGAGTATCTACTATATTGAATAAAGATTTTATTGAAGTGTGTTCTTTCGAATCTCGATCTCTGAATTCTATGTCCAATTTAACACTTCCCATTGGTTGAACCATTCCTCCATCAAAGCTAGTTATTGGATTTGTGATTGGTCTTAATTTTTCTAAAGAGCCTCCCATTGCTCGAAAGGCTTCCCAAGTAAGAACATTAACCGCACTCCCATTATCTATAAGCATCCTTTTTACCAAGTAATTCTTGATGTAAGTGTTGACTGCGAGTGCATCATTGTGAGGTTGTTTAACATGAAGTCCATCCTCTAGACTAATAGTGATTGTTGACATAGACGAACTGGTTTTTACTATGCATACGTCTTTCCTTGGTCTCTTCTTCTTTCCTCCTGGTGTTGATTCACCACCAATGATTATGTTTATTACTCCTGATACATCTTTACGAGTGTTCTTTGAGTCCTCTTGATGGTCGCTCCAAGTATCTGAACTCCGCTGTCTTTTTGGAGCATCCTCGATGAATTTTTTTAAAGAACCTGCCTTTACCAATCGTTCTATTTTAATCTTAAGGTCTCGACATTTGTTTGTGTCGTGACCATGATCTCGGTGATATCTGCAATATCGATTCTTGTCCCTCGTTCCAATAGAAAGCGGATTGAGCTTCCGAGGATTTGGTATATCTATTCCTTTCTATCTGATTCACATCAAAATTTTTAATCTAGGGGCATTGAGAGGAGCGTAGCTTTTATCATCATTCCTCTGCCTACTATAACTATATTCCCTCTTCGTATCTTTTTTCTCGTCTTTTCTTTTTACCTCTTTCTCTTCGTTTTCCTTCTTCCGCATCTCTCTCCTATCTTCGTCCAAGTTGATTAGTTTTGTTGCTAAAGCCATTGCTTTAGGAAAAGTTTGGAGTTTCTTTGTTATTATTTTATCTCTGAGCTTTCACATCTTAGTACCGTATTTCAATGCATATATGGCTGCTTCGTTACTTAAATGCTCTATTTACATAGCAATTTTGTTGAACCTGTCAAGATAATTTTGAACTGTCGAGTTTTCACCTTATTTATAGAGTCATAAATCATTGATACTTTTCTTAGACGGAATGTTTTTTATAAACCGAGTCAGAAATTGTTCCACCAATTCCTCAAAAGTAGTTATGGAGTTCTTTAGGAGTTTATAAAACCATCTTTGAGCTGTATTTGTCAATGTTGTAGGAAATACACGACACATAATGGCATCATTGACATTCTATAGCATCATCTTTATTCGGACATAGAAACATGAGCTATTGGATCAACAGTCCCATCATACTAGTCTAAAGGCGGAACCTTGAACTTTGAAGGTATGAGTGTTATTATTATACTATTAACGAATGAAGTCCTTCCATTTAGTATACATTCTTCTATTTCATCAGGTCCGGTTCAAACCTTATGCATTGCGTCACGTAACTGACAATTGAAATCAGTCCTTTCTCTCCTGAAACATTGGATTCTGATTCCTGCTCTGAGTTGGATTCCTGTCTTTGACTCCTGTTTTCATGTGATTCGCGATGTTCATTGCGAAGTGGTAATCGTTCAATCTGTGGAGCATTAGTGGTTGCTCCAACAGGTGCAATAGATATAGGAGCTGAGGTTCCTATAATGGGAATTTCAGCAGCCACTTCTTGAGTTAGATACGATAATTATTGCTGCACAGGATGAAGTTGAGATCTGAGACTGTTAATTAATGCTTCTCTGAATAATGGTGGCAAATATGGTGGAATGGACTGATTAGCTTCAGCCATACTAGGTGGAGTTGAAAATTCAATAAGATTTGGGAAAAGAACAGTCGGAATGAACCTTGATAAATGCTGAAAAGGAGCATAATATGATGGAGACACTCCTCCGATTGTTGTTACTGGCTGAGAATTATTTGGTGTTAAATTTAATGGTGTGAAAGGTTCTAAACCAAGAGGTTATGAGAAGTTGTCCCCTTGAGCTATTGATGGAATGGCTTGAGTGATAGCCACCGTGTTGGTAGATGCTTCACTTTAAAGAGGCGAAGAATCTGATGTGTTTGCCATGTATCAATGCAAAAAATTGTATGAATTAAACTGAAAAAATAAAGAACTATCTTTTTCCCACAGACAGCGCCAATTGATGAATGTGTGATCTTCTCTAAACCTGCAAATACAAGAGAAATGCTATGGTGAGCTCGAGATCTCCGATCTACAGGTTCTTCGATGCTCAAGTCAGAGAAGAGTTATTCAAGATGATCTTAGTTAAAAGAATATGAGCCTTTATATAGGCATAAAAGAGACATACCTATTCCAACTTAGATTGGTACCTTAAGAATCCTTATCCCTTATTAATTAGGTATTCTTATAACTTTCCTTATGGACCAAAAGTCTTCTCTTGGGCCTGGACTTATGGGCTTAAACCCTTATGGATCTTATGGAACTATCACTAATGTTAATAATTTTCCAGCTCAACTTCCTAACCTAAATCACAATTCAAGAAAAATGAGAGTAGTATTGCTCTTGATGATTGGTTTGTTATTAAGGTTTGCTATTGAATTGCAATTTAATAATGTAGGAAGGGAATTTTTAATCAAAATTTTTCCTCTGTGGAATAGAAAATTCATAAATAGATAAAGAGACTATCCTTTAATAGAGTAAGATAGACTAATTATATAAGCCTTTCAACATCAGGAATATATCAAACATTTCATTTGCCTCATCACCTAGCTAATCAAATTTGATTATACATAGATAAACAACTCAAATCATCTTATTATACTCTAAGAATTTGTAAGTTATTAGAGAAAATAATGGCAACCCAATCAGACCGAGATGAAAAACATTGCAACTGTTCAATTTCAACACCAGCTGTATAAGCCAAAATGGATCCAATCCAACTTCAACAGGCTACCCCATTAAAGATGAATCTCAAATCAAAGCCTGTGAATCATCAATAGCAGTTCAAACAACAACACAACACTGAACCTACTCAGGCCATCTTAGAGAGTTGTCCTTCAATACCAATGCTCCATCTTTATGACCAAACAAAGGTCTCAATAGAAAGTTCTCCATATGGTTTGATTTTAAATGGAAGAATGGGAGTGATGGAAAGGTATATCAAGGGTGATGAGTTATCGGAGGAGAGGGCGGAGTAGAGGAAGTTGGAAAAAGGCTGGGAATATTATTTTTTCTTTTTTTTTTAACATTACAGAATAACAGTTTATTATTACCTGTAGTAAGATTCATATATTCTCTCCATTTGTATAGATACAATAGTTGTACTATAGCAAAAGCCCCAAATATTAGCAATTGGAATGGATTCCAATATAGTTATTTTCTTGAAAAAGTGTATTTTTACCGCATGTACTCTTAACTTTTTTGGCATTTCACCTTACATTTTTATTTTTACATATTATAATTTTTTTACTTTAAGTTTTTGGTACATTGAACCTTTTTTAATAGATATATTAACAAAGTTAACGCGCATCCACATCAGCGAGCCAAGTAATTAAAAAGGTGAATAGGTGTTGCATTAATAGTCCACTTCAGATTTCCAAAGCTTACCCCTATTGTTTGGTACAAAATCTAGTTTAGTAGTGGATGTAGATTAAAGTTTCACTCCAATTATTCTTATTTTTTGGCTTAATACATATCCAGGCCCCTGAACTTGCCAGCTTTTGTCACTTTGGCAACTCAACTTACGCTTTTGCCATTTTAACACTTGAACTTGTCTAAAATGTAATTTTTAAACCCTTATCATCACATTAGCGAATCAGCAAGTGACACGTAAGAGGTGTTTAACTGATAAAAATTTGCAAGTAGAGGTGCCAAACTGATAAAAAGTGGCAAGTATAGGGGTGATAGATGTATTAGATCATTAGATTAGTGTATTTTAGACAAAAAGCGGCAAGTTAAGGTGTTAAAATGGCAAAAACGTAAGTTGAGGTGTCAAAGTGACAAAAGCTGGCAAGTTCAGGGGCTTGGATATGTATTAAGCCTTATTGTTTCTAGAAAAATCTATTTTTTATGTTCTTTATATTTTTTTGTCAAATATATTTACTTTTATATATGAGTATATATTTTTATTCATATTTCAATATTTATGAATACTTATATATATTGGATATATTTTTTAAAATTACTTTGTTATGTAATCTTTTTACATTATCTATATCACTGTCCGCTGATATTAATAAACTAATAGTCGTAATCTTATAAAATTTTAATAAGCGACACGGTAGAAAAAAAAAAAAAAAAGAGCGGAACATACACCTATCTATCACTGCTAATCCTTCATCACTACAGGAAAATATGTTTTTGGCGATGAGAGATAGAATTTTTAGTGACCGTAAAAAGCCATTGCTAAAAGTTTTACCGTCATTAATAATTCTGATAGGAGTAGCTTCTATAAATCTATTGTTAGGACAAAAATGCCGACATAAATCTGAACAATCAGTACATTAAAAATTTAGCGACTAAATATGGATAAGCATTATTAGAGACTTTATTTCGACTAATCTTTATTGATGATAATTTTCAATGGGTCGATAAATTTTTAATTTTTCACGATATTTATTTTTTTTGGAATTATTAATAATATTCACTATCATTTTTAAATAATTGAAAATTGAAAATCTTTTTTTCTTATATAAAATTTGTTTGAAGTGATTAATTCCCAACACCATAAGGGGAGAACAGGGGAATGAGAGATCGAGGCCCAGTATCACCAATTGAATGTCTATACTTTTTGTTATTTGGGCTACTCATAGAGGAAAATTAAAAATTGGAAATCTACTCTCATATTTAAATTGAAATGTAGATATATGTCCATAACAAAATAAAATAAATTACAATGCATAATCAACTAAACAGTAGAAAGTTAATTACTATGGAATGAAAATTCATTCATTAAAAATGTAATGGGAATAGATGATTATGATTCATAACCAAACATTAGCAATTGGAATTGATTCCTATACAGTTATCTTCTTGGAGAAGTGCATTTTCACCGCATGTACACTTAACTTGTTTTGCATTTGACCCTTACAATTTTATTTTGACATATTATAATTTTGTACTTTTAATTTTTGATACATTGGACCTTTTATTTAAAGGGAACTGATTGGCGTCGCGACGCCATCAGTTCCCAAAATGCCCCCCAGATATAGGAGGGTATTTGATTTTTTTTTTTCTGAGGTATTTTGGTAATTGGCGGCAGACCCACGACGCACTGTAGCGTCATCGCGGGTCGCAACGCCAATCTTTTCCCTTAGTTAAAATAAATATATTAACAGATTTAACTGCGCATCCACATTAGTGAGCAATTAATTAAAAAAGTGAATAGGTGCCACTTCCAAAGTTTACCCCTATTGTTTGGTACAAAATCTAATTTAGTGGTGGATCTAGATTAAATTTTCACTCCAATTATTCTTACTTTTTCTAGAAAAATCTATTCTTTATATTTTTGGCAATGGGAGATAGAATTTTCAATGATGTAAAAAAGCGTCACTAAAAGTTTGACCATCACTGATAATTCTGACAAGAATAGCATCCCTAAATCTACTATTGGGACAAAAATACCGACAGAAATCTGCATAATTGGTACATTAAAAATTTAGCGATGAAATGTGGATAAGCGTTGCTAAATTTCTGAGACTTCATTTCAACTAATCTTTATTGGCAACAATTTTGAATGGGTTACCAAATTTTAAAATTTTCACGATATTTAATTTTTTTTTTGAATTTATAATAATATTCACTATCATTTTTTTAATATAAAACTGAACTTTATTAATGATCAAGAACATCATTAAGCAAGAGAATTCTCAAACATGAAGGGACCTCTTGCCAAATACAAGGGCTAGCATAAAATCGGGCAACCTTTGCAAAAGCATCAGCTAGACAGCTACCCTATTGGCTTGCCTTCGAATAAAACTCACATTCACATGAGAACAATGCTGAGATATAAATTAACAAACACGAATTAAACACCAAACTTTGAAAAGGTCTGAAGCATAAGAATGAAAAGCATCCACTACTTGCTTAGCATCAAGCTCTACCACCACGTGACTTAAATCTTGCAACTTAACCCAACTCAAGGCTTCCTTAAGACACATAGCTTCTGCAATGCGAGATGAAAAAT
>CATIWO010396851.1:0-12641 GCA_949673435.1 Macaranga tanarius
TTGAGGCACCGCTTGAGGGCCTAAAAGGGGCTGAGGTGTCACCTTTGCTTGATAAGGTGCCACCTCAGTGCAATTAGGCACCGCCTATCACACTTCTGCAATGTTCAAATTTTCAATTTTCATAATAGAGATTCAAAACACCCAAATATAATCCAATAAATGCAAAGATTTAAGAAAAACATAAAAAAGAAGGAAGTGCACTCACAAAATGTCAGTTCCTCCCTTCTTCTTTTTTTTCCTCTCGTCCCGCGTAGCTTCCTTCTTATTTCTTTTTTTTCTCTTATTTGCAAAAATGGTGGTTTAGCTATATTCTCCTTTTATTCCCATAACTTTATTTCTATCAATTAAGTCTTCCGCCAAACTTATTTTCATTGTAATCTAGTCCTCACCTAAAATAACTTTAATTACTTGGGTATGGACATGACATGATGCATTAGGCTAGCGCGCACTGTGGCTCTTACTGTTAGTGATGTGCCCTAGGCCAATTGCTTTATGGCCATATTATGACTTTACCATTTTGTATTTTAATAATAAAGAAGTATTTTTATCATTTTAACTCTCTTAAAATTCTATGAATAGTTAATTCTGTCTACGATTATCAAGTGTGTGACTTGATAATAAACTTTTAGCTGAAAATTAAATTATATTCTAAATTATCCCTAGTCGATCATTATTATAGAAGAATAAATCATCCCTTGGACCCCGCTAGGGGTGCTGCCCCTATGACCCCATAAGGGGCGCTGCCCATTGACCCTGAATGGATTTGTCATATAAATTGTTTTGGTAATATAAAATAATTTAATAAAAAATAAATTATGTATGTGTTTTTATGTTTTGTGGATATTGCATGATGCATAGCATAACTCTTTTGACCAATGTGATTGGATTTTTTATTTTAATGTTCATAGGTTGTAATTTTAAATACGACCTGCGTGTCATTTTCTTTTGATGTAAATTTTAATTTTATTAGTAGTAATAGAATTGTTTAAATTACAACATGGAAATCAAGATAGAGATTTAAGATGGAGGCCCAGGATGGAGATCTAAAGTAGAGGCCTAGAATAGAGATCCAAGGTAGAGGTCAAGATGGAGTATACTTTATTACCTAGGATTGACCATTAATCTTCATATTGGCTTATAAAGTTCAATCTAGATTTGGGCCATGCTATGACATGTTGTTTTTATTTCTATGCTATATATGTGATGCTATGCATGTGATGGTAATATGATGCAACACAATAATAACCAAATAAGATAAAAATGAGTAAAACCCTCAATTAATATTAAGATATAAAATGCCTTCCATAAATCAACACTTGTCAAGACTTGGATTGCTATGTATAAGTTCTGCCAAAGCAGGGTGTATGAAGCATCTAGGTAAGACAAAATAGATAATAGTGATATCCATACATATAAAATGGTTAGACTTAACTAGGTTTTCATAATGGTTTTAGACCTAGGGCATTAAATGGGATTAGCCGAGACATATGATGTCAGATGCTATAGTTATCTAAGAATTACATAAGCTGTAATTAGTAAAATGTTACCTACTTAAATATCCAAACTTTAGGTGATAAGCAAAAGCTTACTTAAAGTTAGGTGAAATACGGATCTTGGCCCACTAAAATTGCAATTGTTGTTATTATCAAGTTGATTTAAAGGGTGATTAATTTGATGTAAATAGTGGGATCTAAAACATGCTTCATTAAAAGTTTTTGTTAAAATACTAAAGTTCACTACATATATATTTGTTGTAGATGATGGCATCAAACACTATATTTAACTTATCACTATGAACAATCCTAGATAAGGATAAGCTCAATGGGACTAACTTCCATGACTGGTATAGAAACTTAAGAATTATTATTAAGCAAGAAAGGAGGGAATATATCCTTAACCAACTTGCCCCTGATGAACCAGCTGCTAATGCTCTTAGAGCACAAAAAGATGCTTATGGCAAAGATCTTAATGATTCTGTTGATGTCACGTGCCTCATGTTTGGTAGCATGGAATCAGAGCTTCATAAGCATCTGATGGAAATGGAGGCCTATACCATGATAGGCCATCTTAAGGAAATGTTCCAAGAGAAAGCTAGAATTGAGAGGTTTGCCACCATTAAGGCTTTACTCTCATGCAAGTTGACTGCTGGCAGCTCAGTAAGTCTGCATGTTCTAAAGATGAAAGGTCATCTTGATCATTTATAGAAACTTGGTCTTGAGATCACCCAAGAGTTGGCTGTTGATATCAATCTCCAATCCTTGCTTGATGCATTTGATGGGTTCATTATGAACTACAACATGCATAGCATGGAGAACACTATTTCTGAATTGCATAGGATGCTTAAGACTGCTAAGTAGAACATCAAGAATACTAAAGATGTTTTGATGGTTAACAAAGGGAAGGGTATGAAAAGGAAGGGAAAGGATAAGAGTAAAGTCAAAGTTGCCAAGGACTTTCAGTAGCCCAAGCCTAAGCCCAAGCCCAATCCTAAGGCTAAAACACTTAAAGAGGGAGCATGCCATTTCTATAATGAGCCGGGCCATTGGAAAAGAAATTCCAAGCTCTATTTGGAAGATCTGAAGAAGAAGAGTGATGGAGCATCTTCTTCAGGTATTCATGTTATAGAAGTCAACTTATCTACTTATGATTCTTAGGTATTAGATACTAGATTTGGTTCTCACATTTGTACAAATGTGCTAGGATTAAAAAGGAGTAGAATCTTGGTTAGAGGTGAAGTGGACCTATGAGTTATAAATGGAGCAAAAGTTGTTGCTTTAGCTGTATGAACTTATGAATTGACTTGGCCTAGTGGACTTATTTTGAGTTAAGAAAATTATTATTATGTACCTACTATGAGCAGGAATATTATTTCTATTTCTTGTTTGGACAAGGATGGTTTTGAGTTTATTATTAAGAATAATAAATGTTTCATTTACCAATATAACATTTTCTATGGATATGCTCCTCGAATGAATGGTCTTTATATTTTGAATATTGAAGACACTTATGAAAAGTCCCTTTATAACATTAATACAAAGAAATTTAAATCTAATGATTTAAATGCTACCTACCTTTGGCATTGTTGTTTGGGCTATGTAAATGAGAAATGCATTTTAACACTCCACAAACATGGACTTTTGAACTCATTTGATTTTGCATCATTTGAGACATGTGAATCTTATTTGATGGGCAAAATTACTAAGACACCTTTTACTGGACATAGTGAAAGGGCTTATGATTAATTATTGGGCCTTATACATTTAGATGTATGTGGACCACTAAGTTCTAATACTAGAGGAGGTTTTCAATACTTCATTACTTTCACAAATGATTTTAATAGATATGGCTATGTCTATCTAATGAAACATAAATCTGTATCTTTTGAAAAGTTTAAAATTTTCAAAAATGGAGTACAAAATCAACTTGGTAAAAGTATTAAAGCACTTCGATTAGATTGAGGTGGTGAATATTTATGCCAAGAATTTATTGACCATCTTAGAGATTATGGGATAATCTCACAATTAACTCTGCCAGGACCATCGCAATAGAATGGTGTTTCTGGGCGGAGAAATTAAACTTTATTAGATATGGTTTGATCTATGATGAGTTAGTCAAATCTTCCAATATCCTTTTGGGGGTATGCTCTAGAAATTACTGCGTTCATATTGAATAGAGTTTCATCCAAGGCAGTTCAAAAGACACCAAATGAGATGTGGATTGGGAAGTCTCCCAGTTTGTCTTTTCTTAAAATTTGAGGATGTGAGGCTTATGTGAAGCATAAAATTTTTGATAAATTAGTACCAAAATCATTCAAATGCCTTTTTGTGGGATATCCTATAGAAACTAAAGGACATTACTTCTATAATACTTCTGAGAACAAAGTGTTTATTGCTCAGAATGGTGTCTTTCTAGAAAGAGAGTTCATTTCTAAAGAAACTAGTGGGAGTAAGGTTCATCTTGAAGAAATTCAAGAAACACAAATTAGCATTGAACTACCTCTGGAACCTCAGCTGAATTAACAAGTAGTTGTTGAACCTGCACAAGTACCACAAGGCCCAAGGAGGTCTGATTGGATATGTTAAGCCTCTAAGAGATATGTAATTCTCTTAACTGATGGTAATGATGTAATGCTTATGGATCACAATGAACCCACATCCAATTGAGAAGCCATAAGTAGCCCTAACTCTGAGAAATGGCTTGAAGCTGTGAAATCAAAAAAGCAATCCATGAATGATAATCAAGTTTGGACCTTGATTGCTCTACCTGATGGTTTAAAAATTATTGGGTATGAGTGGGTTTTCAAAAAAAACTGATATGGATGGTAATGTGTGTTAGTGTAGATGTGCCCTAGGGCCATTCTTATATGTTAACATTGTACATTTATCCCTATAGTAATAAAATATTTATTTAAATTAAGTGTTAAGTTTATTTGAATATTTACCCTTTAGTATTATATTAAATGAGTTTATTATCAAGAGTTGATAATATGAGTGATAAACTCATTTGGTACATATACTATAAATGTTCATAATCGTTGGATCAATATAAGGGTAGTATTAATCCCTAGACTATCACCTCTGTCTATTTTTCTTAATCGGTATGTGATATCGATAGTGGGAGGTAGTAAGTCTCATACTACTTGATATGAGATATCAAAATAGACATGTGGATACTTATGTGATGGGTGGATCGAACTGTGACATAAGATTTGTGATTATATGGAAATTCACTTTTGTCAACAATCACAATCTTGGACATAATAGTGCATATGGTCCTTTAACTAGAGGTGACACAGTCATCCATATATGGTTGGTTAGAGTTTATTACACTTACATACCTGTGCTAGCCATGTATGGGTATATGGCGTGTGGTGGCTCTAGTCGTTTATATGTAGGGATAAGTGACCAGCCAAGATGAAATTCATTACTTGGAGTGAACTGGGATAAGATCCTATGCTATCTAAGTTATTCTTGATGAATAAGTACATGGCCAGATCAAACTCGACTTACCCAAAAAGAGTTTTAGTGCAGGAAAAGAGTTTCTAGTAGTAGTCATGTTTTATTCAAAATTGAACTGAAGATGAGGTCATATGATTGAGGCAATTAAAGTTTGACTAAACCGTGACTCTAGCTGATATCAGAATCTTATAATGAAGGGACATTTAGTGCATGGTAATTATGTTGTATGGTTCTTGTGGATCTACATTTAACATTCATTTTTAATTAGGTAGTCGTGATATCTATGCTAGGGGTCACTCACGACTTATAGGAACTAAATGCGATTAATTGGGATTTCACATTTAGCATGGAAAGAGTTTTCATAATATTAAGAGTTAATATTATTTCCCATTGCCATTTAGACTTGAACCTAGTAAGTCACACACATAAGAGTTGCACATATGAAGATTAATATTAATTTAAATATTAATTAAAGAGTTCAAGTAATTTATTAAATTAATTGAATTGGATTTGTCTGTATGCGGGGATCTAGCATATCCCGAAATCTAAATTCAAAGATTGGGACTTTATTACAATTAAATAAATATTAATTTGGATTTGATTTCATATGTGATATTAAGTTTAAGGACCAAATTAATATTTGCCTCCAAGTTTACTTATATATGGGCCTTGAGATGGACCATTTATGTTAATAGAGATAGACTTAAGATGGGCTTTGTTTAAAGAGTTTAAATCAGCCCATTAGTTGTCTTATTTGGTATAGAGTGGGCTTTATCTAAGTGTTAGAGAAGTTCATATGCCCATAACCTTAACCCAACTTATTAAAGGTTAATGAGGTTAAAGGCTAAAGTTATCCATGTAACCAAACAACACCCACTAACTCAAAAATCAAAGCCATGCATATAAATTAAGAATGCTTATAACTCCAAATATGTATAGCACTTAAGATTATGTCATATTACCAAGAATAGGATCATGAAGTTGGAAAAGATGGGAATCTTGAGCAATTTTAATACCACATCCGATCCAACTTGTGAGGCTTGTCTTCAAGGAAAGATGACTAGATCACCATTTGTTGGACAAATGGCAAGAGCCAATGATATGTTGGAGATCATATATAGTGATGTGTGTAGGCCATTTAGTGAAATGGCTAGAGGAGGTTTCTACTACTTTATTACCTTTATAGATGATCTATTAAGGTATGGGCATTTGTTTCTTACAAAGAACAAAAGTGAGTCCTTTGAAAAGTTCAAGTAGTTTAAGGCCCAAGTAGAGAACCAAATTAAGAAAAGTATTAAAACTCTAAGATCGGATCGAGGAGGAGAATACTTAAGTACTGAGTTCATTAAGTTCCTTAAGGAATATGGCATTGTATCACAATTCACACCGCCTGGAACACCTAAATTGAATGTTGTGTTCGAGAGGTGAAATCGAACCTTATTGGATTGGTACGATCCATGATGAGCTATATAGATCTTCACATATTACTTTAGGGTTTTGCACTCCAAATGTCCAGCTATATCCTTAATCATGTTCCATCTAAGTTTGTTTCTACCATACCATATAAGATATGGCATGCTAAGGTACCAAGTCTTAAACATGTTAAGATTTGAGGGTGCCCGACTTTTATCAAAAAGCTGAAATCAGACAAGTTGGATGCGAAATCGATTAAAGGAAGGTTTGTTGGATATCCTGAAGATAGTTTAGGGTATTGCTTTTATCTTCCTGCTGAACAATTTATTATTGTAAGCAGAGATGCTATATTCCTTAAGAAAGAGTTTCTTAAGGAAGGTGACAAAGGAATGAAAATAATGTTAGATGAGGAGTCATCTGTGGAAGCCCAACAAATTGAAAAAATGATATTGATCACCCTAAAGAGCCTATTCTAATTGAGAATGTCATCACACTGACTCCTAGAAGGTCTAGTAGGGTATTTCATCCTCCAGAGAGATACAATTTTCTCCATAATATGCAAGAGTTGCATGTTCATGAAGAAAGTATTCATGTTGTTGATCCTACTACATATGAAGAAGCTTTATATGATAAAGATATTTTAAGATGGCTTGAGGTAATGAGAACAGAAATGGATTCCATGTATGCAAACTAAGTCTGGACACTTGTTGATCCACCTGAGGGTATTATACCCATTGGGTGTAAATGGATCTTCAAGTGAAATATTGGTGTAGATAGGAAGGTAGAGACCTTCAAAGCTAGGCTTGTAGTGAAAGGGTTTCACTAAAGGCAAGGGGTTGACTATGAGGAGACCTTCTAACCGGTAGCCATGCTTAAATCCATTCAGATTCTTCTTGCTATTGCCATACACTATGATTATGAGGTTTGGCAAATGGATGTTAAGACCACCTTCCTTAACGAATATATTGAGGAAGACATTTTCATAGAGAAACCCAAGTGTTTTGAATCTGAGGAAAGCTAAAAAATGTGCAAGTTTCGTATATGTATCTATGGTCTCAAGCAAGCTTCAAGGAGTTAGAATCATCGCTTTGATGAGGCTATCCGTTCTTATGGTTTCATTAGGAATGAGGATGAGCCATGTATTTATAAGAAAGCTAGTGGGAGCCAACTCACTTTCCTGGTCTTGTATATTGATGACATACTTCTCATTGGGACTGATGTCGTTATTATGACATCTGTGAAAGTATAGTTATCTAAGACCTTATCAATGAAAAACTTAGGAGAGGCTACCTATATTCTCGGGATTCAAGTATAGAGAGATAGATCAAAGAGAATAATAGGTTTATCTCAAAGTCTTTACTTGGAAAAGGTGTTGAAGAGGTTCAACATGCTTGATTCTAAGAGATGATTGTTAACTTTTAGGCATGGTATCCACTTTTCCAAGATGATGTCACCTAAAACATCTGAGGAAATAGAGGAGATGGCTAAGGTTCTTTATGCTTCGTCTATAGGAAGCTAATGTATGCTATATTATATACTAGGCTAGATATTACCTATGATGTTAGTGTGACTAGCAGGTTTCAATCTAACCTAGGCTAGGAGCATGGGGTGGCAGTTAAGGCTATCCTTAAGTACTTAAGAAGGACTAAGGATTTAGTTTTGACTTATGGAAGATGTGACTTACAGCTTACAAGTTTCACAAATTCTGACTTTCAGTCAGATGTGGATGATAGAAAGTCTATCTCCGAGTTTGTCTTCATCTATAATGGAGGTGTAGTGAGCTGAAAGAGTTCCAGGCAAAGTATCACTGTTGATACCACTACAGAGGCCGAGTAAATAGCCGCATTAGATGCTACTAAGGAATCTATTTGGATTCAGAAGTTCATCTCTGAACTCGGCGTTGTTCCTTCCATTGAGTCGGTAGTCCCTATCTTCTATGACAACAATAGAGTGATTGCTTTCGCAAAGGAACCGAGGTCTTACCAGAAATCTAAACACAGAGAAAGGCGCTATCATGTTATTAGGGAACTTTTTGGAAATGGCGATGTACTCGTGCAAAAGGTAGCTTCAGCCGATAATATGGCTAATCCACTGACTAAAGCACTTACCTAGCTGTAGTTACACCACCATCTTAAGAAGATGGGTTTTAGATATTGTAGCAAATGGCACTAGTGCAAGTGGGAGATTGTTAATATGCCCTAGAGCCATTCTTGTATGTTGACATTGTACATTTATCCTTATGGCAATAAAATGTTCATTTAAATTAACTGTTAAGTTTATTTGTATATTTATCATTTAGTATTATGTTAAATGGGTTTATTATCAAGGTTTACTAATATGAGTGATAAACTCATTTGGTAGATATACTATAAATGTTCATAGTTGTTGGATTAATATAAGGTTAGTATTAATCCCTAAACTATTACCTCTATCTATTTTTTTTATCGGTATGTGATATCGATAGTGGGAGGTAGTAAGTCTCATGCTACTTGATATGAGATATCAGAATAGACATGTAGATACTCATGTGATGGGTGGATCGAACTGTGATGTAAGATTTGTGATTGATGTTAGTATAAATGTGCCCTAGGGCCATTATTGTATGTAGACATTGTATATTTATCCCTATGGCAATAAAATATTCATTTAAATTAAGTGTTAAGTTTATTTGAATATTTACCTTTAGTATTATATTGAATGAATTTATTATCAAGAGTTGATAATATGAGTGACAAACTCATTTGGTAAATATGCTATAAATGTTTGCAGTCGTTAGATTAATATAAGGGTAGTATTAATCCTTAGACTATCACCTCTGTCTATTTTCCTTTATCGGTATGTGATATCGATAGTGGGAGGTAGTGAGTCTCATGCTACTTAATATAAGATATCATAATAGACATGTGGGTATTCATATGATAGGTGGATCAAACATGTGACGTAAGATTTGTGATTGCATGGATATTCACTTTAGTCGACAATCATAATCTTGGATATAATGGTGCATATAGTTCTTTGACCTGAGGTGACATAGTCATCCACATATGGTTGGTTAGAGTTTGTTACCGCTTATATACTTGTGCTAGCCACGTATAGGTATATGGTGTGTGGTGGCTCTAGTTGGTTATATATAGGAATGAGTGATCGACCAATATGGAATTCATTACCTAGAGTGAACCTGGATAAGATCTTATGCTATCTAAGTTATTCTTGATGAATAAGTACCTGGCCAGGTCAAACTTGACTTACCCGAAAAGAGTTTCAGTGCTAGAAAGAGTTTCTAGTAGAAGTCATATTTTATCGAGAATCGAACTTAAGATGAGGTCATATGATTGAGAAAATTAGAGTTTCACTAAACTGTGACTCTAGCCAATATCAAGATCTTGTAATGAAGGGACATTTAGTACACGATTATTGTGTTCTATGGTTCTTTTGGATCTACATAAAGCATTAATTTCTAATTAGGCAGTCGTGACATCTATGTTAGGGGTCACTCACGACTTATGGGAACTAAATGTGATTAATTGGGATTTTCACATTTAGAATGGAAAGGTGTTTCCATAATTAAGTGTTAATATTATTTTCCATTGCCATTTAGACTTGAACCTAGTAAGTCATACACACAAGGGTTGCACTTGTGGAGATTAATATTAATTTGATTATTAATTAAAGAGTTTAATTAATTAATTAAATTGGATTTGCACGTATACGGGGATCTAGCATATCCCAAAATTTAAATTCAAAGATTGGGACTTAATTGTAATTAAATAAATATTAATTTAGATTTGATTTAATATTTGATATTAAGTTCAAGGACTAAATTAATATTTGCCTCTAAATGCATTCAAAGATGGGACATGAGATGGACCATATATGTTGATTAAGTTGGACTTAAAATGGACTTAGGATGGGGCTTTATTTAAAGAGTTTAAATAAGCCTATAAGTTGTCTAGTTTGGTATAGAGTGGGCTTTCTCTATGTGTAGAGAAGCCCACATACCCATAACCTTAGCCCAACTCATTAAGGGTTAATGAAGTCAAAGGCTAAGGTTATGCATATAACCAAACACAACCCACTCACTTATAAAACAAAGCCATGCATATAGATAGAGTATGAGACACTCAATCTATCAAATACATATAGCTTAAGTGTGAGACACTCAAACTATGGCATTGCATGTGACTTGAGTGTGAGACACTCAAGTTGTTACTATTATTATTATTATTATAATATTGGTTTTGTTTAAGTTAGTGGAGAGTGGAGAGTGCAGAGATAATACACTTACGCCATTTACACATCTGAGAGCTAATTTAATATTTTAAAATAAAAGAGAGAAAAAGGCTAGAGAGTGTTTTCTTCCTTCCTTTTCTTCTTCAAGTGTATAGAATATCAATATACACAAGTGTTGTGTTCTTTCTACTTAAAGCCATTAGTGTACAAGAGTTGTACAAAGCCATTGTTATACAAGAGTTGTACAAGTTCAGAGTCCATCATCCATTGGAGGTTGCATCCTTGTTCCACACATTCAAGCTTGGAGTGGCTCTAACAAGCTCTAAGGTCAAGTAATAAGAGAGGCTTGTGGGGAGAGCTTCACCATCCTTGATGATCATCTTTGTGCAACTTATGTGTTTTAAGCTAGAGGCTTCACATTTAGGGAGCTAGGAGCTTGTAGATCAACATCAACCAAAGCTTATCAAGCGTGCTACCAACTTGGAGTTTTGTAAGTGTTACCAAACTCTTAGTTTATAGGTCTTTTGTTTTTATAACATGACTTGGTTGTTTGTTATATGAATATTGCCTTTGATGCATGTTTAGCTATATAAGAGTACATATGATATGATCTATGGTCATGGATGTGGTTCATGCGTAATGCAAATGTTGCATGCAATCAAAATTTTAAAATTTTGCACTTTTGATTTTTGTATGATCACATATTCCTTTAATTGCATGGAAATTCACTTTTGTCAACAATCACAATCTTGGACATAATGGTGCATATGGTGCACATGGTCATCCACATATGGTTGGTTAGAGTTTATTACCGCTTACATACCTGTGCTAGCCATGTATGGGTATATGGAGTGTGGTGGCTCTAGTCGGTTATATATAGGGATAAGTGATCAACCAAGATGGAATTCATTACCTAGAGTGAACTGGGATAAGATTCTATGCTATCTAAGTTATTATTGATGAATAAGTACCTAGCCAGATCAAACTCGACTTACCCAAAAAGAGTTTCGATGCTAGAAAAAGTTTCTAGTAGTATTCGTGTTTTATCGAGAATTAAACTAAAGATGAGGTCATATGATTGAGGCAATTAGAGTTTGACTAAACCGTGACTGTAGCCGATATCGAGATCATGTAATGAAGGGACATTTAGTGCATGGTAATTATATTCTATGGTTCTTTTGGATCTACATATAGAATTCATTTCTACTTGGGTAGTCGTGATATCTATGCTAAGGGTTACTCATGACTTATAGGAACTAAATGTGATTAATTGGGATTTCACATTTAGCATGGAAAGAGTTTCCATAATATTAAGTTATTATTATTTCCTATTGCTAATTTAAACTTGAACCTAGTAAGTCACACACACTAAAGTTGCACATATAAAGATTAATATTAATTTAATTATTAATTAATAAGTTTAATTAATTAATTAAATTGATTAAATTGGATTTGCACGTATGTGGGGATCTAGCATATTCTGAAATCTAAATTCAAAGATTAGGACTTTATTGTAATTAAATAAATATTAATTTGGACTTGATTCAATAAGTGATATTAAGTTTAAGGACTAATTAATATTTGCCTCTAAGTTTGTTTATATATAGGCCATGAGATGGACCATTTATGTTAATAGAGATGGACTTAAGATGGGCTCTATTTAAAGAGTATAAATCATCCCACTAGTTGTCTTATTTGATATGGAGTGGGCCTTATTTAAGTGTTAGAGAAGCCTATATGCCTATAACCTTAGCCCAACTCATTAAGGGTTAATAAGGTTAAAGGCTAAGGTTATTCATGTAACCAAACAACACCCACTAACTCAAAAAGCAAAGCCATACATATAGATTAAGTGTGAGACACTCAATCTATCAAGTGCATGTAGCTTGAGTGTAAGATATGAAGGAAAGTACATGTAGATAAATAATGAAAGTGCGGAATTTAAAATTTTTCATTGCATGCAACATTTGCATCAACACAATACCTTTCCATGCCCATAGATCATATCACATGCACTCTTACATAGCTAAACATGCATAA
>CATIWO010396900.1:0-13447 GCA_949673435.1 Macaranga tanarius
ATCAAGTGTGATAGGTTTAGGAATGGATTAAAGGCTCATATGAAAACTGGAATAGCTTGGTATGAAGAAAATAATTTTCAAGAGCTAATTCAGAAGACACTTGCTTTTGAGAAGGCAAGGAAAGAGGAAATGGAGACAGAATATAAGAATAAAAGGTTCATTTCAAGTTCTTCTCAAGATGTTAGTGATAAGCAAGATAGCAAAGTGGTCAACCCAGTACCACCTAGATCTGGTGATGGTGGGAAAGGTTTATATATGAGTACGGGGCAACAAGCTAATCAGCCACAGATGAGTCAGGGTTCTATAAAGCAACCAGTTGGTAGTTCTGTTAGTACCTAGAGGCAATCTTAGAGCGGTATACCATAAAATAATCAAGGATGACTCACAAATCGAAAATACATGAATTGTGACAAGTTTCATATAGGAGATTGTAAGAAGAGATCTTTTACTTATTTTGAATGCGGAGAAGTTGGGCATTTTGAAAGAGATTGTCCTTTACTAGTGCAGTTTGGTGGCTCAGGATGAGGGGTTGTAGTTCTTAGGACTCAGAGTGGTAGTAGAAATTTTTTGCCAAATAGGCAGGTCACCATGGGTTCTAGCCCTAGTATGGGTAGAGGTGTTGTTGTTGCTATAACTTCTCAACAAGGACAGAATGCCCAACCAAATTGACCTTTAACTCTAGCCAGAGTGTTTGCAATGACTTATGATGAAGAATTGCCTTATCCAAAAGTTGATACCGATAACTTGATTATTTATGATTGAGATGTATATGTGTTATTTGACCTAGAATTATGATTGTGTTTATCTTGGAGTATAGAGGAGCAGGAGAAACATTGAAGTTAACATTCTAAATTTTAAGGATGAAATTTCTTAAGAGAGAGAATTGTAACATCCTGCCCTAGAAATTAATTGGTTTATATATATAGATTTATGGACTTATTTGTAACAAAAATAAATTTTAGGACCTTTTTAGTAGTTAGGCTTTATTTCAGGGGTCAAAATGAATATTTTGTTTAAAAAAAGGGAAGGCATTATAGTAAGCTTCCTTCCCCATGTTTTTGGTTTTCTTTTATAACTAACTTTCTTTCTTTCTTTCTTTCTTTCTTTCTTTTTCATTTTCATTTTCTTCTTCTCCTTTGCTTCTTCTATTTCATTTTTCTTCAAAATTTTTAATTGTCAAGTTATAGAACAATAATTCAAGACTTAATCTATCAAATTCAAGATTTATATAGAAGATTTTTTGTGAGTTTTAATATTTAAACTTTCAAGCTTTTGAATTGTGTAAAAATAGGTGTTTAGATTAAAATTTAAGTTTTGATGCCTCGTTTGATCATAAACGGACCCCTGATATGTTTAGATTTAAGTTTGGGATAAAATTAAGTGGGTTTTTAGTGTTTTTGGGTGCTTTCAGGTTATTTCTACATTTTAGAATGCAAAGGCGGCACCTCAGCATAGAGGAGGCACCTTTGCACCTCAACAAAGAGGTGGACACCTCTGTGCATCGAGGCGGTGCCTCTGTGCATAGATGAGGTGCCTCTATAGCTCTGGGGTTGCCTTTGTAGCTCTGAGAGGTGTCTCAGCAAGTCTTCATGCTCTGAAACTCTATTTGAAGCATTTTTAAACCATTTTTTGGGTCCTAAACCCTATCCTTTAGCGGTAGATCAATTTTTAAGTAGAATTGAATTTTAAGCTTGTATTCTTATGATTTTACTTATGTATATTAGGATCAGATCAAGTTAGAGCAATAGAGGCTAGATGAGGGCCAGCCAACTAGTTTTCATTCAGCAAGCTCAGGTGAGTGGAGATATATATATATATATATATATATATATATAACTAGTTTTAAAACCAAGTATATGTAAATATATGTTTGTAAGGTTTGGTAAAGGTTTTCTATATTTTAACATCTGATGTTTCCTTACAAATATGATTTTATAAAATGTTAGTTTACAAAGCATGTTTGTAATGACATTATGTACTAGTTAGTTATATGTAACTTATGTGAGAAATGTTGGACAATGTATATACATATGAACATATGTCTATGGTTAAGTACATAAGTACTTTTCTTTGAAAATTTTCTAATGCCACGTGTGTATATTGTTTATGCCACTTGCATGGTTGTGTTTTTGGGTGTCACACATATGGCATATAATTATTGTTGATATAGAAAAACTAGTTTAAAGTATGGATATGTATAGTATTTTAGTACAATAATTATGTTTCAGCTTTATACAATTATTAGCCTTACGATTTATCAAGTATGTTTGAATAGCAGTTTGAGAAATGTGATTGATTTGGTTTTATGGACAAAACTATACACTCGTATTATGTACCCTTTAGATTGTACCATGATGACTGGTGTCAATATTATATTATATATTAGCAATATTATCTAGCAACTGTTTAGACAGGGCTTGGTTGTGCATATAGCCTTGGGCAACCGGGTGGTTTAGATTTGTGCATGCGTATGACCAACATTATTATAGTAGTTTGCATACACATGGGATGCCAGGTCATCAAAGCCGCTTATTATGTTAACACAATCTTTAGTTACATATTAATAAGTGTATGGATACTTTTTCCATGAATGTTATTTCTCAACTTATTTCAGTTTTTATAGCAATTGTATAGTTATGATATAATGTTACTTTAGCTAGAAAGAAATCAGCTTACACATACGTTTTAATATGATGTTCGGATAAGAAATAAATCAGTTTATGTTAACTTTGTATAATAATTTTAGTGGATTACCGATTTTTATTATTTGCAAGGCAGTTTATGAGTATCTTGTTTTATGATATTTTCACAGCTTATAAATTATCATTAGTATACCTAAGTGGTTTTGTTGATATCTTTATAATTATTAAAATGGATAGCTAGTGTTCCCAATTTAATTTTATTATATTTAAAGTTAGTCCACTCACTGAGTATTTTTGTACTCACACTCTTATTTTAAAATATTTTTAAATCCAACAGAGTAGCATCAGCAGTAGCTAGTATAATCATTTAGTGCCCATCTAATTTCTAAAAGAGGTTGAGCCAAATTATTCAGGCATCTGGACTTTTGTAGTACTTTTAAGCTTTAACTATTAATTAGTAGATGGACTTGTATTATGAAGAATTTGAGATTGTTGAAAAATATTAATAGAATGTATAATGGCAGCTTTAAATTAAGTCCATCTTGATATTTAAGGTTTAAAATTCTATTTATAGCATTAGCATCAGCTCAGCATAGCATGTCGCCCCCGGCTCTGTAGCATGGGGAGCGGGTGTGACAACTTTTGGTATTAGAGCCTAAGGTAAAGAATTAGATTAAAAGAGCTTGAGTTTAGCAGCTAGTCTAGATTTAGTAGTTTGCATAATGTCTATCTTTGAGATAGAATCGTTGAGTCTAAAACTTTATTGTTATTGTGGTTTTATAGATCATGCTGCCAAGACTTAGAGGTGGTTGAGGTTGTGGTAATCATGGCCACATCATTAGAAGTGTTGATGTTGGCCAACCTCATAGGAATCCTTCTGATCATGCTGAAAGAGAGGATGATGTGTCTTCTAGTAGAGGGGAACATGTGGGTGATATTGCATCATGAGTGTATTCAGCTGCTCCAACACATCCATCATCAGTTCTACCTAATCCTCAACCACCGCAGCCAGTAACTTCTTTTCAGGCTGATAGTGGTATGGGAACTCTTTTAACTCAGGCTTTTATGGCGACTATAGCTACAAGAGAGCAGTATTGAGATCCTTGGATGAGAGTGGTTGTGCCCATAGATTAAGTGCGTATGATTTTAAAGGATCTATAAATGGAGGAGTAGCTAATAAGTGGCTAAAGAAGTTGGAGAAAGCTTTTCTTATCTAAAGATTGTCAAAAGTTAAAAAAAAGTGTAAAATGTTCATGGATTTATGAAAGGTCTAGCGGATGATTGGCTGACTAGAGTTCGCCATCTTTATGGTGAAGAGCTAACATGGAATGTATTCCTTACGGAGTTCTATAAGGAGTATCTGATGGCCAGTTATAAGAAAAGCAAGCAAGAGGCTTTCTTTAATTTGACCCAAAGTAGTATGCCAGTTAAAGAATATATAGATAGATTTGAGGATCTCTATCATTTCATTTCGGAGATTATGCCCTCAGAAAAAATTAAGTGTGATAGATTTAGGAGTGGATTAAAGGCTCATATGAAAACTAGAATAGCTTGGTATGAAGAAAATAATTTTTGGCAGCTAATTCAGAAGACACTTGCTTTTGAGAAGGCAAGGAAAGTGGAAATAAAGACAGAACATAATAATAAAAGGTTCATTTCAAGTTCTTCTCAAGATGTTAGTGATAAGCAAGATAGCAAAGTGGTCAACCCAGTACCACCTAGATTTGGTTATGGTGGGCAAGGTTCATATATGAGTATGGGGCAACAAGCTTATCGGCCTCAGATGAGTCAAGGTTCTATAAAGCAACCATCTGGTAGTTCTATTAGTGCCTAGACCCAATCTTGGAGTGGTATACCATAAAATAATCAAGGAGGACTCACATATCCAAAATGCATAAATTATGGCAAGTTTCATGCATGAGAGTGTAGGAAGAGATCTTTTAGTTATTTCGCATGCAGAGAAGTTGGGCACTTTAAAAGAGATTGTCCTTTACTAGTGTTCTCTGGTGGTTTAGGATGAGGGGTTGTAGTTCCTAGGACTCAGAGTGGTAGTAGAAATTTTCCACCAAATAGGTAGGGCACCATAGCTTCTAGCCCTAGTATGGGTACAGGTGGTGTTGTTGCTACAACTTCTCAGCAAGGACAGAATGTCCAACCAAATCGACCTTTGACTCAAGCCAGAGTGTTTAGAATGTCTCAAGATGAAGAATTGCCTTATCCAAAAGTTGATACCGATAACTTGATTATTTATGATTGAGATGTTTATGTGTTATTTGACCTAGGATTATGATTGTGTTTATTTTGGAGTATAGAGGAGCAGGAGAAGCATTGAAGTTAACATTCCAAATTTTGAGGATTAAATTTCTTAAGAGAGAGAAAATTGTAACATCCTACCTCAGAAATTAATTGGTTTATATATATAGATTTATGGACTTATTTGTAATAAAAATAAGTTTGGGGACATTTTTGGTAGGTAGGCTTTATTTCAGGAGTCAAAATGAATATTTTTTTTAAAAAAAAGGGAAGGCATTGTAGCAAGCTTCCTTCGTCATGTTTTTGGTTTTCTTTTATTCATATCAACTTTCTTTCTTTCTTTCTTTTTTTCTTTCTTTTTCATTTTCATTTTCTTCTTCTCCTTTACTTCTTCTATTTCATCTTTCCTCTTCATTTTCTTCAAAATTTTCAATTGTTAAGTTCCAGAACAATAATTTAAGACTTAATCTATCAAATTCAAGATTTATATAGAAGATTTTTGGTGAGTTTTTATATTTAAACTTTCAACCTTTTGAATTGTGCAAAAATAGGTGTTTAGATTAAAATTTGAGTTTTGATGCCTCGTTTGATATATTTAGATTTACGTTTGGGATTGAATTAAGTTGGTTTTAGTGTTTTTGACTATTTTCAGGTTGCTTCTACATTTTAGAATGTAGAGGCGATGACTAAGCGCTGCTGAGGCGGCACCTCAACATAGAGGAGGCGCCTCTGCACCTCAACACAGAGGTGGGCACCTCTGTGCATAGAGGCGGTGCCTCTGTGCATAGAGGAGGTGCCTCTACAGCTTTGGGGTGCCTCTGTGGCTCAAAGGGTACCTCAGCAAGTCTTCAGGCTCTGAAACTCTATTTGGAGCATTTTCAGACAAGAAATAAATCAGTTTATGTTAATTTTGTATTATGATTTTAGTGGATTATAGATTTTTATTATATGTAAGACAGTTTTTGAGTATCTTGTTTTATGATATTTTCACAACTTATAAATTATCATTATTATACTCAAGCGGTTTTATTGATATCTTTATAATTATTTAAACAGATAGCTAGTGTTCCCACTTTAATTTTATTATATTTAAAGTTTGTCCACTCACTGAGTATTTTTGTACTCACACTCTTATTTTAAAATGTTTTCAGATCCAGCAAAGTAGCATCAGCAGTAGCTAGTAAAACCATTTGGTGCCCATCTAGTATCTAGAAGAGGTTGAGCTAAATTATTCAGGCATCTGGACTTTGTAGTACTTGTAAGCATTAACTATTAATTAGTAGATGGACTTGTATTATGAAGAATTTGAAATTGTTGAAAAAGATTAATAGAATGTATAATGACAGCTTTAAATTAAGTCCATCTTGATATTTAAGGTTTAAAATTCTATTTATAGCATTAGCATCAGCTCAGTATAGCATGTCGCGTCCGGCTCTATAGCATGGGGAGCGGGTGTGATCACTTTTAGTATCAGAGCCTAGGGTAAACAATTGGATCAAAAGAGCTTGAGTTTAGCAGCTTGCCTAGATTTAGTAGTTTGCATAGTGTCTATCTTTGAGATAGAATTGTTGAGTCTAAGACTTTATTTTTATTGTGGTTTTATAGATCATGCCACCAAGACTTAGAGGTGGTAAATGTCATGGTAATCATCGCCACATCATTAGAAGTGTTGATATTGGCCAACCTCATAGAAATCCTTCTGATCTTCCTGAGAGAGAGGATGATATGTCTTCTAGCAGAGGGGAACATATGGGTGATGTTGCATTAGGAGCATATTCAGCTGCTCTAGCACATCCACCATCAGTTCTACCTAATCCTCAACCAGCGCAACCAGTACCTCCTTTTCAGGTTGATACTGGTATGGGAGCTCTTTTAACTCAGGCTTTTATGGTGACTATGGCTATAAGAAAGCAGTATCGAGATCCTTGGATGATAGTGGATCATGCCCGTAGATTGGGTGCGTATGATTTTGAAGGATTTATAAAAGAGGAGTAGCGGATGAGTGGCTAAAGAAGTTGGAGAAAGCTTTTCTTATCTTAGGATTGTAGGAAGTTAAAAAAGTGTAAAATGTTTATGGATTTATGAAAGGTCTAGTGGATGATTGGCTGACTAGAGTTCGCCACCTTTATGGTGAAGAGCTGACATCAAATGTATTCCTTATGGAGTTCCATAAGGAGTATCTGATGGGTAGTTATAAAAAAAGCAAGCAGAAGGCTTTCTTTAATTTGACCCAAAGTTGTATATCAGTTAAAGAATATACAGATAGATTTGAGGATCTCTATCATTTTGTTTCAGAGATTATGCCCTCAGAGGAAATCAAGTATGATAGGTTTAGGAGTGGATTAAAGGCTCATATGAAAACTGGATTAGCTTGGTATGAAGAAAATAATTTTCGAGAGCTAATTCAGAAGACACTTGCTTTTGAGAAGGCAAGGAAAGTGGAAATAGAGACAGAATATAAGAATAAAAGGTTCATTTCAAGTTCTTCTCAAGATGTTAATGATAAGCAAGATAGCAAAGTGGTCAACCCAGTACCACTTAGATCTAGTTATGGTGGGAAAGGTTCATATATGAGTACGGGACAATAAGATAATCGGCCTCAGATGAGTCAGGGTTCTATAAAGCAACCAGCTAGTAGTTCTGTTAGTGCCTAAAGGAAATCTTGGAGCAGTATACCACAAAATAATTAAGGAGGACTCACATATCCAAAATGCATGATTTGTGGCAAGTTTCATACAGGAGAGTGTAGGAAGAGATTTTTTAGTTGTTTTAAATGCGGAGAAGTTGGCCATTTTAAAAGAGATTATCCTTTACTAGTGTAGCCTAGTGGTTCAAGATGAAGGGTTGCAGTTCCTAGGACTCAGAGTGGTAGTAGAAATTTTCCACCAAATAGGCAGGTCACCATAGGTTCTAGCCCTAGTATAGGTAGAGGTGGTGTTGTTGCTACAACTTCTCAGCAAGGACAAAATGCCCAACCAAATCGACCTTTGACTCAAGCCATAGTGTTTCCAATGAATTAAGATGAAGAATTGCCTTATCCAAAAGTTGATACCGATAACTTGATTATTTATGATTGAGATGTTTGTGTTATTTGACCTAAGATTATGATTGTGTTTATCTTGGAGTATAAAGGAGCAGGAGAAACATTAAAGTTAACATTCTAAATTTTGAGGATGAAATTACTTAAGAGAGAGAGAATTGTAACATCCTGCCCCAGAAATTAATTAGTTTATATATATATATATTTATGGACTTATTTGTAATAAAAATAAGTTTGGGGACCTTTTTGGTAGGTAGGCTTTATTTCAGGGGTCAAAATGAATATTTTGTTTTAAAAAAAAGGGAAGGCATTGTAGCAAGCTTCCTTCCCCATGTTTTTGGTTTTCTTTTATTCATATCAACTATCTTTCTTTCTTTCTTTCTTTTTCATTTTCATTGTCTTCTTCACCTTTACTTCTTCTATTTCATCTTTCTTCTTCATTTTCTTCAAAATTTTCAATTGTCAATTTCCAGAACAATAATTTAAGACTTAGTCTATCAAATTCAAGATTTATATAGAAGCTTTTTAGTGAGTTTTTATATTTAAACGTACAAGCTTTTGAATTGTGTAAAAATAGGTGTTTAGATAAAAATTTGAGTTTTGATGCCTCATTTGATCATAAACGGACCCCTGATATGTTTAGATTTACATTTGGGATTGAATTAAGTTGGTTTTTAGTATTTTTTACTATTTTTAGGTTATTTCTACATTTTAGAATGTAGAGGCGACACCTAAGCGCGGCTGAGGCGGCGCCTCAACATAGAGTAGCTGCCTCTGCGCTTCAGCACAGAGGTGGGCACCTCTGTGCATAGTGGTGCCTCTATGCATAGCGGTGCCTCTGTGCATAGAGGAGGTGTCTCTGTAGCTTTGGGGGTGCCTCTGTAGCTCTGGGGGTGCCTCTATAGCTATAAGGGTGCCTCTGCAGCTCTAAGGGGCGCCTCAGGAAGTCTTCAGGCTCTTAAACTCTATTTGGAGCATTTTCAGATCATTTTTCAGGTCCTAAACCCTATCTTTTAGTGGTAGATCAATTTAAGTTGAGTAGAATTGAGTTTTAATCTTGTATTCCTATGATTTTCCTTATGTATATTAGGATTAAATCAAATTGGAGCCGTAGCGTCTAGATTAGGGCTAGCCAACTAGTTTTCGTTCAGCAAGCTCAGGTGAGTGGAGATATATATATATATATATATATATATATATATATATATATAACTAGTTTTGAAACCAAGTATATGTAAGTATATATTTGTAACGTTTGGCAAAGGTTTTCTATGTTTTAAAATCTGATATTTCCTTACAAATATGATTTTATAAAATGTTATTTTACAAAGCATATTTGTAATGACATTGTGTACTAGTTAGTTATATGTAACTTATGAGAGAAATGTTCGACAGTGTATATACATATGAATATATGTCTATGGTTAAGTACATAAGTACTTTTGTTTGAAAATTTTCTAATGCCACGTGTGTATGTTGTTTATGCCACTTGTATGGTTGTGTTTTTGGGTGTTACACATATGGCATATAATTATTGTTGATATAGCAAAAGCTATTTAAAGCAAGGATATGTTTAGTATTTTAGTACAATGATTATGTTTCAGCTTTATACAATTATCAACCTTACAATTTATCAAGTATGTTTTAATAGCAGTTTGAGAAATGTGATTGATTTGGTTTTATGGACAAAACTATACACTCATATTATGTACCCTTTAGATTACACCATGATGACTGGTGTCAGTATTATTATGTATATTAGCAATATTGTCTAGCAACTGTCTTAGGGACAGTGCTTGATTGTGCATATGGCCTTGGGCAACTGGGTGGTTTAGCTCTGTGCATGTGTATGACCAGCATTATTATATCAATTTGTATGCACATGGGATGCCAGGTCATCAATGCCGCCCATTGTGTTAGGATAATCTTTGGTTACATATTAATAAGTGTACGGATAGTTTTTCTACGAAAGTTATTTCTCAACTTATTTCAGTTTTTATAGTAATTGTACGGTTATGATATGATGTTACTTCAGCTAGAAAGAAATCAGCTTACGCATACATTTTAATATGATGTTCGGACAAAAAATAAATCAGTTTATGTTAACTTTATATTATGATTTTAGTGGATTACCGATTTTTATTATTTACAAGGCTGTTTATGAGTATCTTGTTTTATGATATTTTCACAGCTTATAAATTATCATTATTATACTCAAGTGGTTTTATTGATATCTTTATAATTATTTAAACAGATAGCTAGTGTTCCTACTTTAATTTTATTATATTTAAAGTTAGTCCACTCACTGAGTATTTTTGTACTCACACTCTTATTTTAAAATATTTTCAGATCCAGCAGAGTAGCATTAACAGTAGCTAGTAGAACTATTTGGTGCCCATCTAGTTTCTAAAAGAGGTTGAGCCAAATTATTCAGGCATCTAGACTTTTGTAGTACTTTTAAGCTTTAACTATTAATTAGTAGATGGACTTGTATTATGAAGAATTTGAGATTATTAAAAAAGATTAATAGAATGTATAATGACAGCTTTAAATTAAGTCCATCCTGATATTTAAGATTTAAAATTCTATTTATAGCATTAGCATCAGCTCAACATAGCATGTCGCACCCGGCTCTATAGCATGGGGAGCGGGTGTGACAACTTTTGGTATCAGAGCCTAGGGTAAAGAATTAGATTAAAAGAGCTTGAGTTTAGCAGCTTGCCTAGATTTAGTAGTTTGCATAGTGTATATCTTTAAGATAGAATTATTGAGTCTAAGACTTTATTATTATTGTGGTTTTATAGCTCATGCCGCCAAGACTTAGAGGTGGTACATGTCGTGGTAATCATGGCCACATAATTAGAAGTGTTGATATTGGCCAACCTCATAGGAATCCTTCTGTTCATCCTAAGAGAGAGGATGATCTATCTTCTAGCAGAGGGAAACATATGGGTGATGTTGCATCGGGAGCGTATTCAGCTGCTCCAGCACATCCACCATCAGTTTCACCTAATCCTCAACCAGCGCAGCCAGTACCTCCTTTTTAGGCTGATACTACTATAGGAGCTCTTTTAACTCAGGCTTTGATGGCAACTATGGCTATAAGAGAGCAGTATCGAGATCCTTGGATGATAGTGGATTATGCCCGTAGATTAGGTGCATATGATTTTGAAGGATTTGTAAATGGAGGAGTAGCTGATGAGTGGCTAAAGCAGTAAGAGAAAGCTTTTCTTATCTTCGGATTGTCGAAAGTTAAAAAAGTGTAAAATGATCATGGATTTATGAAAGGTCTAGTGGATGATTCGCTGACTAGAGTTCGCCATCTTTATGGTGAAGAACTAAAATAGAATGTATTCCTTACGGAGTTCCATAAGGAGTATCTGATGGGTGTTATAAGAAAGGCAAGCATGAGGCTTTCTTTAATTTGACTCAAAGTAGTATGTCAGTTAAAGAATATACAGATAGATTTGAGGATCTCTATCATTTTGTTTCGGAGATTATGCCCTCGGAGGAAATCAAGTGTGATTGGTTTAGGAGTGGATTAAAGGCTCATATGAAAACTGGAATAGCTTGGTATGAAGAAAATAATTTTCGAGAGCTAATTCAGAAGACACTTGCTTTTAATAAGGCAAGGAAAGTGGAAATGGAGACAGAACATAAGAATAAAGGGTTCATTTCAAGTTCTTCTCAAGATGTTAGTGATAAGCAAGATAGCAAAGTGGTCAACCCAGTACCACCTAGATCTGGTTATAGTGGTTAAGGTTCATATGTGAGTACGGGGCAACAAGCTAATCGGCCTCAGATGAGTCAGGGTTCTATAAAGCAACTAGCTGGTAGTTCTGTTAGTGCCTAAAGGCAATCTTGGAGTGGTATACCACAAAATAATCAAGTAGGACTTACATATCCAAAATGCATGAATTGTGGCATGTTTCATGCAGGAGAGTATAGGAAGAGATCTTTTAGTTATTTTGAATGTGGAGAAGTTGGCCATTTTAAAAGAGATTGTCCTTCACTAGTGCAGCCTGGTGGTTCAGGATGAGGGGTTACAATTCCTAGGACTCAGAGTGGTAGTAGAAATTTTCCACCAAATAGGTAGGTCACCATGGGTTCTAGCCCTAGTGTGGGTAGAGGTGGTGTTGTTGCTACAACTTCTCAACAAGGACAGAATGCCCAACCAAATTGACCTTTGACTCAAGCCATAGTGTTTATAATAAATTAAGATGAAGAATTGCCTTATCCAAAAGTTGATACCGATAACTTGATTATTTATGATTGAGATGTTTGTGTTATTTGACCTAAGATTATGATTGTGTTTATCTTGGAGTATAGAGGAGCAGAAGAAACATTGAAGTTAACATTCTAAATTTTGAGGATGAAATTTCTTAAGAGAGAGAGAATTGTAACATCCTACCCCAGAAATTAATTAGTTTATATCTATAGATTTATGGACTTATTTGTAATAAAAATAAGTTTGGGGACCTTTTGGATAGGTAGGTTTTATTTCAGGGGTCAAAATGAACATTTTGTTTAAAAAAAAGGGAAGGCATTGTAGCAAGCTTCCGTCCCCATGTTTTTGGTTTTATTTTATTCATATCAACTTTTTTTCCTTCTTTCTTTCTTTCTTTTTCATTTTCATTTTCATTTTCATTTTCTTCTTCTCCTTTACTTCTTCTATTTCATCTTTCTTCTTTATGTTTTTCAAAATTTTCAATTACCAAGTTCTAGAACAATAATTTAAGACTTAATCTATCAAATTCAAGATTTATATAGAAGATTTTTTATGAGGTTTTATATTTAAACTTTCAAGCTTTTGAATTGGGCAAAAATAGGTGTTTAAATTGAATTTGAGTTTTGATGCCTCGTTTAATCATAAACGGACCCCTGATATGTTTTGATTTAAGTTTGGGATTGAACTAAGTTGGTTTTTAGTGTTTTTGACTATTTTTAGGTTGTTTCTACATTTTAGAATTCAGAGGAATCACCTAAGCGCTGCTAAGGCGGCGCTTCAACATAGAGGAGGTGCCTCTGCGCCTCAGCATAGAGGTAGGCACCTCTGTGCATAGAGTCAGTGCCTCTGTGCATAGTGGAGGTGCCTCTGCAGCTTTAGGGGTGCCTTTGTAGCTTTGAGGGTGCCTCCGCAGCTTTGGGGGTGCCTTTTATGGCTCTGAGGGTGCCTCTGCAGCTCTGAGGGGTGCCTCAGCAAGTTTTCAGGCTCTGAAACTCTATTTGGAGCATTTTCATACCATTTTTCGGGTCCTAAACCCTATCTTTTAGCGGTAGATCAATTTAAGTTGAGTAGAATTGAGTTTTAAGCTTGTATTCTTATGATTTTACTTATGTATATTAGGATCAGATCAAGTTGGAGCCGTAGAGGCTAGATCAGGGCCAGCCAACTAGTTTTCATTCCGCAAGCTCAGGTGAGTGGAGATATATATATATATATATATAACTAGTTTTGAAACCAAGTATATGTAAGTATATGTTTGTAAGGTTTGGTAAAGGTTTTCTATGT
>CATIWO010396922.1:0-21203 GCA_949673435.1 Macaranga tanarius
TCATGGACATTTAGAATAATTAATAATATTATTCAAGGACATTATTATATAATAAACATGCAAATCATCATAATAATAAATTCTCATAAATAGTCAAAATACCATGTCCATACAATAGGCCTAGAGCACTATTACTAACAATTTCTTCCTAAGAAAAGTAAATTAATGGTGGTAACTACTGAAATGAGTTATGAGGTGGAGATTGCTTAACAGTCCCACTAAGCATTATGAAGATTTTCAATTAAAATGTCCAAAGGTTAGGGAACCCATGGAGATTCTGAGCCCTTTGTCTGTATGTTATAAAATATGGTTTTGATTTTATCTTTTTAATGGAGACAAAGATAAACATATCTCTACAGATAGATTATGTAGATTTTTTTAATTATTTTTTATGGATGCTATAGGTAAAGCTAACGACCTTTAGTTACATATTTGTTCTTTTTCATCCTTTCATATTTTGTTTGAGGTGCATGATCACCTAGTCAATAACTCTTGGTAAGGATTGGTAATCTATAGATGGTTGGAGACACATAATAAATTGAATACTTGGTTTTTTAATTTATCATCTATGTAGTTTGATTTCTCTTCCTTTATTATGCTTTGGTCACTTTAATAAAATTATGTATTCTCATAAAAAGCAAAGTGGTTAGTTTCAAAGTTTTATTTTAATGGAATAATTTTGTTCTACTGTTGCTCTTTACAGCTTTTAGGATTTAAGTTATTATGGTCAAAATTTTACCTAGACTAATTGTAGAAGGGGAGTGTTAATGTTACCATGTCGACATGGAGCCAAGTTTTTCACCTTCCTTTTTTCTTTTTATGAAAAAATGAAGGAATGGTGAGGGGAATATGGAAGTGCACTTAGAGATGGTAAAATAGCTCTTACAACCCTAGAGTTTAACCAAAAGATAAATAAAGTCACCACTTGGTATCACATAAGAAATTATTCAATTAGGAACTAGGCAAACTCGATTCCGTACTTGAAGCTAAATTTGTCCATGGATAAGATATTTAGGTTTGGATGTCGATGTCAACAAGAGTAGACTCTTTCATTTAAAGGCATCTTCATATTGTCCAAGTGCTAATTATTGCTAGCCTTGCTATTTTGATACAATGCTTTCAAGAAATATATACTAAAATGAACCAACTATTACATGCAAATGCAACAATATATATATATATATACACACACACACACACACACATAAACACATAATAAAATAGTTTATATAATATCTACGAATAAGATAAATACAACATACGTGACATCGCATGTCAAAGATATAAAATATGGCATAATACATCATAACATCATATAAATATTATAGTTTATATATAATATATATATCTTCCGACTGACATAATATAACATGGTATAACAATAATGTATACATGTTTTATTCATTATGGCATAATATGACATGTTATATATATCAAAGCATACATGCAATGAATATATCGTGTCAGTGATATAAAGTACGGTAAATCATGGCATGAAATAAATCTAAGCATGGTAAGTCATGCACCAATCAAAATTTTTAAGTCCAAATGACATGTTTGGCTTTTTTATAAAAAAAAATTAGCCCATTGTTAGTCCAGATGTTTCTAGGTTTATTTTGAATTTTAATAATTCTATAATAATGCCCTTAGATCTTAATTATACTTTTATTACTCTTATTTTCAAGGTTAAATGCCTTGAGTTGATTACAGATTTATGACCTATTAGTTATTATAATATGTTGTGTAAGTTAATTTTAAAGTTTTGGCAAATAGATTTAAGCTGGTATTGCCTTTCTTAATTAACCTCACATAAAGTGCTTTTGTTCCAGGCCATTTAATCATTGGTAATATGGTTATTGCTTTTAAAGTTTTTCATTCTATTAAACACAATCTGTTGAAGAAAAAAGGAGCATTTACATTGAAGCTAAATATGAGTAAAGTATATGATAGGATTGAATGAGATTATGTGGAGAAAATTATGATTTAAATGTGTTTTCTTACATATTTTATTTAGTTGGTTATGAATTATGTTGTGGTTGTTTCTTAATCTCTTATTATTAACAAGGTTCTAAGAGGTCGTTTAAATCTAAAACGGGGTCTTCCATAGGGTGATCCTATTTTTCCTATTTATTCTTGTTATGTTCAAAAGGGTTATCGACTTTTATTCACTGAACATTTCATGTTAAAGCCATCCATTTGGTCAAAGAGTGTTATAGTATTATCTTCTCTCGTGTCGCACTACTAGAGTGTAGAAGGCTTGTATCGATCCTAAAAGAATATGAAATGGCTTCAAGTCAAATTGTAAATTTTGATAAATTAGAGGTATCTTTCAATAAAAATATAGTAGATGATGATATTGTGCTATTATAGATCTTTTAGGTGTTTCCTCTATTAGTCATCACCTAAGGTATCTTGGTTTGCCAACTCTAATTAGTAAATAGAAGAAACCTATTTTTAATTTCTCAAAAGAACAAATTTATAAAAAATTAAGGGTAAATTACTATTTACCCCTGTAGTTTATCAAATTACACTACTACTTCATCCCTGATATTTGAAAAAATACTTATTCATCCCTGACATTTGCTTTTTATTATACTACTCCATCCCTACAGAAGGATTAATTAGTGCTAAAAAAATCAAATGCCAGGGATGAATAAGTATTATTTCAAATGTCAGAGATCAAGTAGTATAATATATCAAACTATAGGGGGTAAATAGTAATTCATCCAAAAATTAATAGAGTGGAAAGAGAAATTTTTTCAATTGCAAGAAAAGAAGTGCTAATTAAATATATTTTTTAATCCATTCCCACTTATATTATGAGCTGTTTTGCTATTCCTAGTTCTTTTTATGAAGATATTTAGTAACATATAGGTACATTTTAGTAGGTTATTTGATAGATAAGTGCAAAATTTCATGGATGTATTAGGATATGATTTCCAAATCCAAATATGAAGGTGGGCTTGGTTTTAGACACTTCCATGACTTCAATTTAGCTCTTTTAGCAAAACAAGGTTGAAGGTTACTCATAAATCTTGCATCTCTTAGTGCCCAAGTTTTAAAAGCTAAGTACTTCCCATAAATCTATTTTCTATAAGCAAAATATGTTTTAATCCAAGTTACCTATGGTGAAGCCTTTATAAAGCGCTTTCTATTCTTATTAATGGTGTTGGTTGGAGAGTGGAGAACAATAATTCGATAAATAATGGGAGGATAAATAGATTAATGAATTTAATAGGATGATATCATATTTGTTCCCATGTATTGCATTTATTGCATTTAGGCATGTCCACGTATAGAGTGGTATCGCATATAATATTTAACGGTATAATGGGAATTTATGAATTTTAACATCACTAAAATTCATTGAAAGTAAGAGAAAAATAAGGATATGAAGTTTATTTGATGGAAAATTTTAGGATTAACAAGCGGTGTAGGATTTGGACTTAAGTGTAAGAAATTTAAAGTTATCGATTAAAATGAGTAGTTAAAGATATGATTAAGGGCTGATTAATAGGAATAGAAGAGTGCACATAGGCTTGGTAGGTGTGAGTGTAGAGGGGGAATTCTCTTGGTGATAATAAAGTCCATATGGCAATGTATAGGTTATCTTAAAATGAAGTAATGACAAGTGTTAGAATTAGTTAACTTAAGCTAAGCTTGATTAGCCTAATTACCATGGATTAAAAAAGCTATAAATAAGGCATAAAATTTTCTCCTTAAGAGACTTGGTCTTCGACTAGAATTTTCTTTTAACAAATACTTATGTACACACTTAAGAGAGGAGAAGAAAAATAAGGAAAAACTAGAGAGAGCTTTTGCTCTCTTAACTTTGAGTGCAACAAACCAAGAAAATTCAAGAAGAATTAAGCTTTCATATTAATTGTTTGAAATCATAAGTGCATGAATCATTCAAGTAATATTGTGATTAAGTAAGAGTATCATTTACATAGAAGTAGGATGTTAAGTATTTTTCCACTTAGTTAGCTACTTGTCTAAGCTAATCAATTAAGTTTATGAAAACAATTAAACTGAAACTAAATTTAACAAAAACAAATAGAAAATAAATTCAAATTAACTTAAGAAAATAATAAATGAAATGACATGTACAAGAGCTTCTTTTTTCACTCAGATCCCTTACCAACTTTAATTTTCCTAACTTAATTAAGAATAATGCATATGATGCTAAGACCTAATTTCTTATAACTCTTTCTCAACTAATTATAAGGTTAAAAAGTTAATTTAATTTATAGTTAAAACTTATGGACTCTTACATTACTAAACTTAACTTAATAAATTTTTAACTAAATTTAAGAACTAAAGGTAATTATACAGTACCAACATTCAATAGGTTTCTATACTCATTATTGAAGTTAATAGATTTTTTTAGATCATTAAGTATTAATCTCCTCTCGGTCTCAAAATATTTAAACATAGCTCTTCAATTATTAAACATAAATCACGTAAGTATATATTATCTCTGAATCTTCATATACTTAAACATATGCAAATATGAATGCCAAATTGAAAAGCATAACATTAAATATTATTGTTGCATTTTTTGACAAACCGTGTTTAATTAACGTGAGTGTGTCAAAGGAATTGCTTCCTCTTGACTTCTTTTAGACAAAGTAAATTCTCAAGCATTTTTACTATAATTTACTTGAATTCTAACAAGAAATTTTGTAATTTTAATAATATAGTATGGAGTGGCAAATTTGGAATACTTTAATTGTATTGAAAAATATGAAATTTATAGTAGGACAGTATTTACCAGATTGATTGAAAAAAATAAGAAAGCTGTAAACTATGAACTTTAGAATTAAAAATATTGAGAAAATTTGTTGTAAAGATATGTTTGAAGTTAATTGTCTATATGTTGATAATGATTGGCTATGTCTTTTCTTCTATTGATCTGCTACTTTTTATAGACAAAATTCATTAGTTTCCACAACTAAGAGTAGCTAATAATTAGTCTTCATTATTAATCTTAACCTGCAGATCACTTTACTTACAAATTACTTTTTACTCAGCTCCTAAATTTCTTAATAAATTCTAGAGTCTTCAAGTATATTATTAACTTAGCAGCTCAAAGTTTTACTTATTCCTCAACACTTTAATTTCTTAAAGAATTCCAGAATTGTAACGTTCCTCGGTTATTTCAATTACCTCAACTCCTTAGCAACTTTTTAGAACCTTCTCATATCTTATTCCTCAAGATTTATTGTTGGGCTTTGGAATTGATCTATTGGTCAAAATTTTAGATTTGGATATAAAAAATGTCCCCTCATATAATTAGTTTGGGTCAAACCCATTAGCTAATTACATGTATATGTTAACCCATTTTACTTCTTTTTCTCCATTTAATTCTTCCTTATCCATCATTTTTCTTTTAAAGTTCAAAAATTTCATACCCACTCTTTTTCACCTTCTCTTTCAAATTACTTACAAATTTCATATTTAAATTTAAATTTCTCAAGACATTCACTTTACCCATAGTTTTATTTCTTTAAAAATCACAAAACTCATTCCAAATTTTTTGATCTCCTCAAGATATAAACATCATATGGCATTCTTTTCCTAAGGTAGGTGCTGATTTTTTTAATACTAAAAACTCTTAAAATCTTCTTCCACCCTCAAATTCTTTAACCAATTTAATTATCCAAAGCATAAATCCTCTAAAAATTATAAAACCCATTTTAATTTTCCCCTTTCTTCCTTATATTAAAACACCCAATTAAATAGAAATTTTAATTTCAATTTTGAAACTTACCAAAACCTAAAACCATTCTCTCCTTCCTCCATTAACAAATATTTTTACTATCATAATCATCTTTGTGTTGCCATTAGTTCATCCATAATTAGAGCACAAGCTATTGTTAGGAAGAGCTCCTCCACCATCATACCTAGCCCTACTCATGGTCATACTATCGTCATGCTTATTGTTGCCTTACGTACAATAGATGTTCAGTTTGGCCTTTCCTCTTAAGTGTTAGTGTAGATGTGCCCTAGGGCCATTATTATATGTAGAAATTATATATTTATCCCTATGGTAATAAAATATTCATTTAAATTAAAGTATTTGTTTATTTGAATATTTACCCTCAATATAATGTTAGATAAGTTCATTATCAAGAGTTGATAATATGAGTGACAAACTTATTTAGTACATATACTATAAATGTTCATAGTCGTTGGATTAATATGTGGGTAGTATTAATCCCTAGACTATCACCTCTGTCTATTTTCCTTGATAGGTATGTGATATTGATAGTGGGAGGTAGTGAGTCTCATACTACTTGATATGAGATATCAAAATAGACATGTGGATACTCATATGATGGGTGGATCGAACTATGATGTAAGATTTATGATTGCATGGATATTCACTTTAGTCAACAATCACAATCTTGGACATAATGGTACATATAGTCCTTTGACTTGAGGCGACACGGTCATCGACATATGGTTGGTTAGAGTTTGTTAGCGCTTATATACCTGTGCTAGCCACGTGTGGGTATATGGCGTGTGGTGACTCTAGTTAGTTATATATAGGGATGAGTGATCGGCCAAGATGGAATTCATTACCTAGAGTGAACCGGGATAAAATTTTATGCTATCTAAGTCATTCTTAATGAATAAGCACCTGGTCAGGTCAAACTTGACTTACCCGAAAAAAGTTTCGGTGCTAGAAAAGAGTTTCCAGTAGTAGTCGTATTTTATTAAGAATTGAACTTAAGATGAGGTCATATGATTAAGGCAATTAGAGTTTGACTAAACTGTGACTCTAGCCGATATTGGGATCTTATAATCAAGTGACATTTAATACATGGTAGTTATGTTATGTGGTTCTTGAGGATCTACATATAGCATTAATTTCAATTTGGGTAGTCGTGATATCTATATTAGGGGTCACTCATGATTTATGGGAACTAAATGTGATTAATTGGGATTTTCACATTTAGTATGGAAAGGGTTTCCATGATATTAAGTGTTAATATTATTTTCCATTGCCATTTAGACTTGAACCTAGTAAGTCACACACACAAGGGTTGTACTTGTGAAGACTAATATTAATTTGATTATTAATTAAAGAGTTTAATTAATTAATTAAATTAATTGAATTAGATTTACGCATATGCGGGGATCTATCATATCCCGAAATCTAAATTCAAATATTGGGACTTAGTTATAATTAAATAAATATTAATTTAGACTTGATTTAATATGTGATATTAAGTTCAAGGACTAGATTAATATTTGCCTCCTAATGTATTTCTTTATGGGCCATGAGATGGACCTTATATATTAATAAAGATGGACTTGACATGGACTTATGCATGAGCTTTATTTAAAGAGTTTAAATTATCCCATAAGTTGTCTATTGGTTTAGAGTGGGCCTTCTCTAAGTGTAGAAAAGCCCATGTGCCCATAACATTAGCCCATATCCATTAAGTGTTAATGATATCAAGGCTAAGGTTATTCATGTAACCAAACAACACCCACTAACTAATAAAGCAAAGCCATGCATATAAATTGAGTATGAAATACTCAATCCATTATATGCATGTAGCTTGAGTGTGAGACACTCAAGCTATCGCAATGCATGTGGCTTAAGTGTGAGACACTCAAGCTATGGCAATGCGTGTGGCATGAGTGTAAAATACTCAAGCCATTATCAAATTGGTTTTTATTATTGATAGTTAGTAGAGTGTGTAGAGACAACTAACACAACTCCATTTGCACATTTGAGAGCAAATTTGATATTCTAACAAAAGAGAGAAAAAGGCTAGAGAGTGTTTTCTTCCTTCTTCTTCTTCAAGTGTAAAGAATATAAATATACACAAGTATTGTGTGCTTTCAAGTTAAAGCTATTATTGTACAAGAGTTGTACTAGTATAAATCCATCATCCATTGGAGGTTGCATCCTTGTTCAATACATCCAAGCTTGGAGAGGTTTTTGCAAGCACCTTGGGTTAAAGAGGAGAGGCTTGTGGCTAGAGCTTCACCATTTTTTGAGGTCTTCCTTATGTAATCCGTGTGTTTCAAGCTAGAGGCTTCACATTTGGGGAGCTTGGAGCTTGTAGATCAATATCATCCAAAACTTTTCAAGCGTGCTACTAACTTGGAGCTTTGTAAGTGTTACCAAACCCTTAGTTGCTAGGTCTTGTATCATGAATGCATGACTTGGTTGTTTGTTGATGAAAATGTTATTCTTGATGCATGTTTAGTTATGTATTTGCTATGTGATATGATCTATGGGCATAGATGTGGTTCATGTTTGATGCAAATATTGCATGCAATCAAAATTTTTAAATTTTGCACTTTTGATTGTTACATGATCATACATTCCTTCATTAAGACACTCCCTCAGTAAACTGAAGCTTAGTTGCAACCTCAACCACTGCTGCTCCTTCTTTATGTGTTGTCAATTGATCTTTGCTTACTACCGTTGCAATTCCACCTACCAGCATCACCATTAATATCGCAACACTAGCCCAACTATCATTGAACACAACCCCCATTTCGCACGTTGCCTCAATCATCTCATGTATGATTGAAGCCTTTACTAGGTTTAATACATTTGCTGCTATTGGGGAAATCAATTTCAAGGCTATTCTTCAAGCTCAAAAAGCAATTCCTTATGTTAAATCTAAGCTAATAAAAGTTTACTTTAGAAAGCATTTTATCAAAAGGAAATTCCAATATCTTTGTTATTATTTTTTAAATATTTGTTGAGCCTTTAATGAAGTTTTGTGAATTTGGTTGGATGATGTTGTTCCTTTGACTTTGTAATTGATGTTTAAAGTGTAAAATAGCTTATTTTACTTATGTTACTTGAAATTTCTTTTTTGAATTGATGATAATGATATAATTATCGCCACTTGTCGCTTGAGGATTCATAGATTTGCCTGAGGAAACTGCTTAAGGATATTATGTTCAATTGAATTTGCTCGAGGAATTATGGATTTAGTTTGAAATCGTTTAAAGACCAACTTATTAGCCATGATCTGTAAACTATTTTCATTCTAATTTGAAGAGAATAGGCTAAAATGAGCAAGTTCCTTAACTAAACTTGCATTATTCACATTGTTCCTTAAGAACTTGTACCTCAGTTTAGACTTAATTCTTACTTAATTGACAAATATTTTCAATTTTATGAATTATTGGCACCATTCACATATTGCAAATTAGGATTTCTCAGGCAAACACAAGCTTTAAATTTATTTTAACAAACAATTTGTTTATGTCATGTGCTTAAAAATAAATTTTGATTTACTTTACAATATTATCATGCATTCTTCAAGAATTTTTGCTTGATAAGGATAAGCCAAAATAATGTCTTAATTCCAGTTTAAACTTGAGTTTTTACTTTGTGACATTATATAACATCCGTGTCCTTGAACTGGATTAATTTAAGTTAATGATAGTTATTTATATTTAATTTTATGTTATTAAAATTGAGATTTACTCCAAGTAATTATTATCATTTTATTTTTGAGAATAATGGAGTAAAGAAATTATATTAAATAGAAATTGGGAAGGATGCAATTGAAAGGATATTAGGATGGAATTGAAAAGAAAGTAAGGATTAAGTTATAACCAAAGAAGGTAAATGGAGTAATAAGGAAAGAAAGAAAGAAAAGAAAAGGGATCAAAGAGGAGAAGAAAAAAGAGAGTTGTTGGTTTGCACAGGAGAAAGCATAGAGGAAGGGAAGAAGAGGAAGAAAAGGAAAGGAAGAGAAGAGAAAGAGAAGAAAAAAGGAAAGAAGAAAAAGAGAAAGAAGAAAAAGAGGAAGAAGAGAAGCTCTAGAGAAAGGAGAAATTCGAGATTTGAGGAAGCAAATTCGGAATTTTGGCTGAAGAAATTTGTAAGTGGATTTTTAATCAAGTTTTTATGTGTATTTTAGTATTTGAATAATTCAATTGAAGTTTTGAATATTATTTGGATTTTAAGGCTAGATCTAGACTTAATTATGATGTTTTTGAGTTGTATATGAGTTAAATATTAGCTTATATTTGTTATACAAACTCTTGGTATAATTAATTATAGAAAATTTGAAATTTTTAGTTGAGTTTGCTGCTGTTGTCGAACCAGAGTTGAGAAGGCGGCGCCTCTTGGTACAGGCAATGCCTGCTCACCTCGGATGCAGATGCCTCCGCAGTAGGAGGGCGGCGCCTCCACATCGACAAGTCGGCCCCTCCGTAATGGGAAGGCGGATGCCTCTACTTGGGACAGTGGTGCCTCTGCTTAGTAAGGCCGGTACCCCTGTGCAGAGGAGGTGCATCTGCAACCTGAAATGCACTTTATTTCGATTGTTTTTGGTGAATTAAAGAATAATCATGAACCGAACTCTAAAATAACATTCCAAAAAATTTAAGATGTTAGCCAATGAGTTCAATCTTTAAAAATTGATATATGTTGAATAAATTTGAACTAAAGCACTAAAAAGATACTTGAATACCATATAGTACGGAGTCTCAGACAACGAGACTAAATTATTATGAATGATTGATAAAGAACATCAAATGGCAGAATTATGCCTTTACAATGAATGTGAATATTATACAAGCTTGATAATTGACCAACACTCGAATTTGGATAGTTGAGATGCGTAGTGTTGTTTAAAGAGGACCTAACTTTCGGCATCGGATGAGTCACGGTGCTTGTAATATATCAAATCGAAGCTGACTCAGATATCTATATGGCCTTTTTTAGGGGAACCCGATGAACCCCATCTTGATGTTCAAATTTGATCATTTAGGCCTCCGTTTGGGGCTTCAAAGTTTTAGTTGCAATTATAGTCTTAACTGTGTATGGCACTAAAAGTTAGAGAGCCCATGTCTGAGGCATGACAGAATTGGGTAGCTGTGTATAGTCAAAGCCTAGGGCCGAATACACATACTACCATTTAAGGTGTAAATCTATACCGGGGACATGGTAGGTATGGTAAGTGTGTATAGTCGTGGCATGTAGATGTGATTGGTAAATGTGTATAGTCATTGCTTTGAGCTGAATACACATGTTACTATATAAATACGAGATGGTAAATATATATAGTTATTGCCTGAGGCCGAATACATATGTTACTATATATGGGTATATCCGATACCTGGGGCCGGATACATATAGTAAGTATGCATAGTCTATGCCTAGGGTCGAATGCATATATTATCTTACGAATTTACGATGGTAAGTGTATGACCGTTGCCAGGGGCCGGGTACACGTTACCTCCAACACAAGTTGGGAGTATGCATAACCGTTGCTAGGGGCCGGGTGCATATTATACCGAGATATATGTATAGCTGATGTATGGGGCCAGATGCATATATCGAGTTGTTTGAACACTCGAGTTATCATTGGCTTAAATACTGATCACACTTAAGCAGCATCATCGTAGTTAGTTGTGTACTGATTCATATCATATGAAATTTAGTAAATTGTGAATCGTAGTATGGTAGAGATTATGGTATCATAGATAGTGTGTACGTTAACGATTCTTTTATTATGAGCTTGATTATAATGTTTTAGGTTCATTATCCAAGTGTGCTTATTTAATTTTATTGGCCTTGTTATATATTCCTTAAAGTAGAGAAGATTCATTTATGGTTGAGATTAGGAAAAATAAAGGCATAGGGCAAGTGGATTCACTTTATTTAGTAAACTTATTTATGAAATTATGTGATTTTTGAGCCTTTATTGCTTTTATAAAAGAAAAGGAAATTTTTATGGTTGATGATTTAAGAAAGTGCTTTTATGTAATTATAATTTAAATGATTGAATTATTTAAATATGAAAAGATGTTTTAAATCCAATTGATTATTATTAATGAAAATTTATGGAAATATTGTGTAGTGATTTCCTCACGATAAAGTTTCAAGTATATTTTATCCACTCACTGGGTAATTTTCGTATGAAATTACTCATACTTTTTTATTTTAAAATTTTCAATATAAGTGTTTAATATCTATTTAGCTAGCATTTAAAAAATGGCAGTGCAATAGACCACGCCGATAAAGAAGATGGCTAAGATGAAGATTTCTAGAAGTATTAGAGAATGACACTAGAATTGTTATGTAATAATATGTCAAACGTAATATGTATAAAGATATGTATTTATGGTGTATCAGCACTACAGTATATAAATATATTTTGTATATAACAAGTATATGTGGAGATATTTTAGTGGGCTAATTGCCTTGGAATAAATTCTTTGAGTAAATAGTTTATTCCTAATTAAGTTTAGTATTTGCTTTATGTGATATTATTGTTAAGAGATTCTTTTTAATCCTAGAAGTAAGACCTTTAATATCATTAATTCTTTAGTTATGTATACTAATGGAGTTGATAATAGTGAGAGCGTTACAATTTGGTATCAGATCCTAGGCTATTAGGTTCTGTAGACTCTAAGAAAGGTTGTGTTATATGTTATAGATACTAAGAAATATTAAGTTGGTGGATATTAATTATGGAATACATTATATATTTAGTAATGATGAGAATCATTAAAGTCTTGTGATTTTATTTTCAGAAAATGGCAAGAACTAGAGGTGGATTAGTTGAAAATCATGGTAGAGGTAGAGGCAGAAGTAGAGGCAGAGGACGTGATGTCCAGCCAAATAGAGTCAGGCTAGTTGAGCTAGCAAATATTCTTATAAAGAGTCAAACTTCTCAAAGAGAATCATCTCCATCTTCAGCTTCGATTGGTAACGAAGGGAGTGACTTTTATGATTTTTGAACGGCTAGTTTACAAGGAAGTTCTGCACCAACTGAACCCGCTTCCATATTTGAAAATATACCTCAAAGAGCATGAAATGTTTATCAAGCACCACCACTGGAGATGCCTAGGAATGCGCTGATTCAACCTGTAGCCTCGGTAGTACACTTAGATGCTACCAATTTGGCTAGAACAATAGCAACGGTGATGGCAGAACGTGAGAAGTATAGAAAACTTGAAGATATCATTGAACATGAGAAGAAGTATGGGGCTTACGACTTCTACAGTACCTTAGACCTAAGACAAGCATATAAGTGAATCAAAACGGTGGAAAAGGCTTTCAATACATTGTAGTTAAGTGATGAAGAGAAGGTGACTAACATATATGGCCTTATGTTTGATAAGGCTGATAATTAGTTAACCAGGGTGAGGAACTTGTATGGATAAGTTTTCACCTGGCATATATTTAAAGAGGAGTTTAATAAAGAATATTTAACCGAAACTTTTTAAAGGCAGAAGAGAGCATCTTTTGTAAACTTGGTACAAGAAGAAATGAATGTCAAGGAGTACACTGACAAGTTTGAAGATCTGTACCAGTATGCAAGAGATATATATTCTACGAAAGAGATGAGAAGTGAGAAGTTTAAGGATGGATTGAATGTGTCCCTATGAGGTAAACTAAATCTCTATGCTGGCACAACCTTTAGAGGTTGGGTTGAGAAAGCCATGGAGCAAGAAAGATTAGATAAAGAGTTAGAGGAAACTGAACAACAAAAGGAGACGAGCAAGCAATTTGGGAATGAGAATAAGAGAATGAAGTTTTCTTCTGGTTCAGAAGGAAATGTTAGAAGTGACAGATATGGGAAATCCCAAGGAAGTCAATTATCGATAAGGCAATCGATAGCACCACCAGGACAAGCAGATATTATTAAAAGATATGGAACGTCATGGTGTGATGAATGCAAAAGTCATCATACAAGAAATTGTAGTAGACGCACAAGAGTACGGTACTATCAGTGTGGTGACATAGGACACTATGCTTGTGACTATCCTGAGAGGATGTTAGAAGAGCAGTTATTGCTAGAATTAGGTGCTTTACACTCTGTGAGGGAAAGTAGACCCCCAAACCCTAATAGAGTGAAAAATAAAGCAAGTGCAGATGTGGGACCATTTCAAAATAGACCTATAGCTCATAGAGCTAGTGTTACCAGTAGTGCTCAGTAAACTAAAAGGTTTGCAGCTAATGAGCAGGGAAGGAACAAATATGTGTAATGCAATAGTTATATGGTTAACTTGTAATATAGACTCCTTAAAGGATAAGATAATCCTAGTAATATAACTTTAGTTATGTTAATTATAAGTGGTTTTGAATTATATAAAGCAAGAAACTATTTACTTTGATTATGATTGTCAATTTAGCAAAGGTCACTATTGGTAAGAAATCGTATGGAAAAGTTTCCATTTAGCCGATATTCATAGAGGAATATTGAGATAGTTCCTAAGATATATGTATATCCATTGCCTGGGGCCGAATACATATTTTACCTGAGGGTGGCTTTTATGAAAAATGGGCAAGAATGTAATACGACTTTGTATGAGATATACCAGTATCGTAAAATGAAAAATAAAAAGTGAATAATTTTATGAACTCTAATGTTTGTTTCATAGCTTAGGAGCATGGTACTGGAAGGTTATTTGAATGCTTGAAATTTAATTTCAAATAGCAAATGTTTGAGTTATATAAAATGTTATCTCTAGTGATATGATAACAGGGTAATGCTAAGTGTTTATTTAGCATACAATAGTGTGTGTAAATCTTTTTTTAGCAATATTATTGAAGGTTAAATTTTTCATTCTTGTTATTTCATTATCGTTTCCAAAGTGATATAAATCGCAGTAGTATAAGATGAATTCTATGAAGTGTAATCGTGATCTTGAGGTTCACGATTTAAGAACTTATCTATCATAAGATATAAAGGTTAATTTACCGATAGTGAGGGCATTACACATTAGCTTAAACACCCATTTTTCAACAAAAAATTGGTATAAATGCCTTTGAATAATATTCTTTAACTTATTTTATTTTCAAACCCTTTGAAATCATTATAAATAAATCTCAAAACCAATCAACACTTTAGCACTCAATTCCTTAGGCAAATATTCTAAATTTTCACCTTGCTACTACTTGCTTTCATGCATTCTCTATTTTTAACCTCTCACTAATTTTAAGATTTTTTCCATGTCTTATCAAGGCTAATTCATAGAGATATTTGCATTTCTCAATTGTTTTGTCAACCTAAAACAACCAAATTTTTTTTGCCATTTTCACTTAATAAATTTATTGAGAAATTTGACGAACATGCTCTGTTTTCACTATAATTATGGCAACCATGAATTTTGTAAAGTTTAAAATAATATTTTATGATCAAAGGACCATTTTGGTATAAATACCAAATTTATCACTTATTTCTATACATCTTTGTAAAACTCCTATGCCAATAACGTTGTCTACTAGTTTTGGCCACATGTACTTTTTAAAAGTGCATTTGCTATTTGAAACCATCTCTATTCCTTAAGTGAATTATGCACAATTTGTAATTTTCACACAATTAGCCAAAATCATCTTGAAAAATGCTCCTGAGTCATCATTCAATTGGACTCTTCACAGCTAACTTGATGAATTTCCTTGAGAATTGTTTATAAACTTTATCATTTCATGCCAAATTCATCTCAGCCTTGAATCTAACCTTTTTGCTTTGATTTCCCTAGACCATCACTAATCACACCACATATGCACCACAACCATATATTACTCATGAAATAAAATGTCCAATTTACAACTATTATGCTACTGAAATTTCATTAACATCACTATTCACAACACTTATTCATACACTAAAAAAAATAACAAATAAACATTAACACATAAAAACTCATAAATTTTAAACTTTATTTATTTAAGGTAGTGACTATTAAGCCAATTTTTAAAACCCAAAAAGTAAAATATTGCCACTATATTTACTAAGTGGCAAATTCCTTACCAGAGGCTAATTACTTATTTTATTTTTTTTCTTTATTTCCCACATAGTGAGAAATAACTTATGATGAGGAACTCCATCAAATTTTTAATCCAATTTTTTCTATTCATAGAAAGATTCCAATTGCCCCTCTTCCTTTTTGCTTTTATTTTTTACATGCAATAGTATCTTTAAGTCTATACCTATAGAATTGACTAATACCACCAGTGGAAATGGATCCTCATCAATAAACATAGCCCCTTTTATTTTTAAAAGTGTAGACCATGTCGATAGAGCTTTTGCACCATATCACACGCTACACCCAAATCTACTTCCACCCATGGGGGTTGAGGAAGAGGCAAATAGACTTGAGGAACTGGCACTTGACCTTGAGGAAATTACACTTGGCCCTGAGAAAATTGCACTTGTGTTAGAGGAATTGGTGCTCGGCCTTGAGGAATTGCTTATTCTATTAGTGGAATGTTACTTCTTGGGCTTGATGAACAATCTCTTAATTATAAATCCTAGGTTGTAAGCTTGGGTTTTTCCTGATGTCATTACCATGAATTTAGAATCCCTCGTCATTAATCCTGACAATGGATGATTGTCCAAGCTCTTCTTGTTGCTGATGATATTAAGGTTGAATCACCACCTTTGAATATAAATTGATTCTTCTTTATTATTTAGAGAGTTATTCAGTCATCCAGGTATATAAGTTTAACATCTCTTGTAAAGTATCTTAAAGAGAATTTTCAATTTGTTGCATAGAGTTCTGAACAGAACTACTCATATTCAATATTAACTTCTACATTTTTCTAACTCTTTCTATAAAAACAGCTTAAGTATTAGTGCCGGTAAGCATTGATGATTTTAAGATTTTGGTCTATAGAGCTAAAAGGTGCCTTGGTCCAAGTTTGATCTTTAGTCATCAAGCCTTCATTAGTTTGTTTCTCAAAATCATTACATGTTTTTATAGGCAAATTGTTGGTGCAGTCACCAAACTCAGTAATTTATTTTCTACTTCTTAATCTGGTCATCTTATTAGAATGTGTCTTATCAAGCGTGCCAAAAGATTGTTGTTATATTTTTTGACGAATCGGGTTTAATTAACGCGAGCGTGTAAGAGGAATTAATTCCTCAACAAGAAAAACTTGACTTTTTATGGACAAAGTAAATTCTCATACGTCTTTATCATAATTTGTAAGTAAATTCTCATACGTCTTTATCATAATTTTCTTGAATTCCAATAAGAAATTTTGTAATTTTAACAATATAATATGGAATGAAAAATTTGTAATACTTTGATTGTATTGAAAAATATGAAATTTATAACAGAAAAGTGTTTGCAAGCTTGATTGAGCAAAATAAGAAAGCTGTAAACTATGAATTCTAAAATTGGAAATATTGAGAATATTTTTGCTATAAAGATATGATTAAAGTTGATTATCTATATGTTGATGATGATTGCTTATCTTTTCCTCTATTTCTTTATTACTTTTGTAGATAAAATTCATCAGTTTGCTCAATTAAGAGTAGTTAATAATTAGTCTTCATTATTAATCTTTACTTGTAGATCACTTCACTTGTAGAGTACTTTTTCCTTAACTCCTCAGTTCCTCCATAAATTCCAGAATCTTTAGGCATATTCTTACCTCAGCTACTCCAAGCCCTAGTTATTCCTCAACACCTTAATTCCTTTAAGAATTCCAAAATTGTAACGTTTCTCATTTACCTCAATTAGCTAAACTCTTCAGTAATTTTCCAAAACCTTCTCATGTCTTCTTTTTCAAGATTTATGGTAAGGCTTTAGAATTGATCTATGAGCCAAAATTTTTGAATTTGGATACAAATAAGTACAAAAATAAAATCCATATGCAAGAAAATTCTTGAATTAAATTAATATAACTAAAGGTTCAAGACATCACTAAGCTACCAAGATAACTCTAGCATAAAATTAATTTACCTACTCATGCTAATGGATACAAGAAAATAAAATATGGTAGTTTTAGTAAATATAACAAAAGAATAAGAAGAATAAGAATAACTCCCCAATTCCCCTTGAATAACGCTCCTTTTCTTTTGCTTCACCTTTACAATATTGTATTCTATTTTAATGAATGTATTCTAAAGTGTTTATAAATAATAGGAATGCTTTGATGTTGTTGTGTATGGTGTTGATAATGTATACCTTCTTTTCCATGACCTAAAGTTTTTTTTTATAATGCCAATCTAACTTGGTAGAAGTTAGATGTGCAAAAATCTTGAAAAGTTGAGTTAGAGTGGCATTAGGAATCCTTAGTACTACCATGCTTGATTCTGGCATTGGTTAGCATGACCAAACTCATAGTCGTGCTTTCTATGAATGCCTTTTATGTCTTTGTAGGCTGCTAAGCATGGCCAAGCTCATGGTCGTACTTCTCTTTAGCATAGCTAAGTTCATGGCCGTTAATTAAATAAAATTTAAAACTAATCTTTAGTAATTATGAATTATATATTCTCTAATCCTAAACCTATACAGACAATGCATTCTAAACTTTATCTAATATATTAAACTAAATCCTAATCCTACATAAATGTATAATTACTAAACAAAACCCTAATTAACCATATTTTAACTAATATTTACCAATTAATCACATAATAATAAGAAAACCCAAACAAATATTAACTCAAAATAAATACAAAATATTAATTTATTACTTTACATTAAAAATGAGCTTAAAATGTAATATTTACAGCAAAGGTGACAATTTTAAAAGAATCAGCATGCGGGTATAAAACCCGCATGTGTAAGACCCACGTTGTGCTAAAAATACACTAGAATACAACAATATATAGAAAAAATCAAAAATATTATATACCATGCACAATAGCTAAATTTCAACATAAAATATTATAAAAGTCCCAACACCATCCCAAGAATAATGAAAATAACAGAAAAAGAAAGGAGTAGAATTTGAGAATGCGATACGATAAATAAACATGCAAAATGCAAACTTAAATCCTCAGAGCAATTTACTAAACTTGTTTGAATAAAAAAGGAAGCAACTTTTACTCCAAAGTGGCTCAAAACAAGTCATTATTATTGATTTTATATAAAATGGAGTGTAAAATGCAAGCTTTATACCTCTTAAAGCATGCTTTGACAAAAATGAAGATGAGTTTGGTGCAAATGGGTACAAAAACCTAAGAAAAAATAAAGGGAATAGGCTAAAATGTGAAAAAGGATGTTTTGAGCCTTTAATTTAGCAGAGTAACAATATATTTTTCAAAAAAGGCCCCAAAATACTTAAATAGGGGGGGTACTTGTAGAAAATAATGCTATAGACACTACTTGCACATGCGTGTCAACTATGTGCACATGTGTTAGCAATGCACACATGTGCATAGCTTACTTGCTCACATATGTAGACCATCTACACACGTGAATAACATGGACCATCCACGTGCGTCCGTGATCTATACATACACTTGTGCGACTAGCGCGCACTTTAGGGCTTTTTCTTTTTTTATAATTTTCAAGCTTTTCCAAATATTTTAAGGTCCATTTTGCCCATTTACTCAAGTTTTTAAGGGTAAAAATTATAACTTTATAGGTTTTAGGCCTCAAAATTGTAGTTTCAAGAGCTTGGAGGATGAATTAGTGTTATTCATAAGTAAAGGCCTGTGTTCTCATTCTTTTTACATAAGTAAGCTTCATCACTGGACCATGATGAAAGGCTATTAAATTTTAAGGTATGACAATATTATTCACATTGTGGCCAACTACAAGCAATTATTTTTGTTTATAAATAATAGTGTGTATGTGTTGACGTAAAGTGTAAGTAAAAATCTTTGAACGGAGTATATATTTTAAGTATAAAAGCAATATTCCTTTGAGTGTTTCACCCCTACCTTTGATATCAATGGGATTAGGTGTTATACACGCAATTTTTCCTAACTCTTAAAAAGGGTGTTTGGTTTACCTAGAGTTGAGCAATAAAAACCAGAAAACCGAACTACCGACCAAAAAAATAAAAAATAATTCAAAAAAAAAAGTGTAAATGAAAGTGATAAGTTCAATTTTAATTTGGTTTGTAAAACTATTTGATAAAAAATGGTTTAATTTAAGTTTTTAATTTTATAAAACTGTGGTTAATCGATTTGATTGAAGATATAAAAAAAATAGTTTGGGTAGTTAGTTAACTGAACCATTGATGCTACAAATTTAATTCAAAAACATAGGCATAATGCATACACATGCCCCTGAACTTGCCAGCTTTTGTCACTTTGGCACCTCAACTTATGATTTTGCCATTTTAACACCTGAACTTGTCCAAAATGTAATTTTTAAACCCTTGTCATCACATTAGCGAATCAGCAAGTGACACGTAAGAGGTGTTTAACTGACAAAAATTTGCAAGTAGAGGTGCCAAACTGACAAAAAGTAGCAAGTACAGGGGGTGATAGATGTATTAGATTATTAGATTAGTGTATTTTAGACAAAAAGTGGCAAGTTCAGGTGTTAAAATGGTAAAATCATAAGTTGAGGTGCTAAAGTGACAAAAACTGGCAAGTTCAGGGGCCTGGATATGTATTAAGCCTATAAGTAATTATCTATTATATTACAGAGATATACTTACCCCCAAAATACCTTAAAAATCTCCCTTCGTTTATTAAATATTTCTAAGAGTAGTGGAACAACTAGGGCTGAGCGGGTCTCGAAGCAGTCCGGAGAACGCAAATTCTCCGGACTCGGACTCAAAAATTAAAATCTCCACTCCGAATTGCTCTGAAAAATCGGAGCGAAGATTCGGAGCAAATGGAGATTATATTATTATCTAAAAATTCATGCTTAAACTATTTAAAATTCCAAAATCTATCATAAAACCACATGTCAACTAATCTGATATTTAAAAAATTAATCTGAAATTAAAAATAATCTATTACAAGGTATTCTCCTTGAAATTAAAAAATTGATGACTTGATTTCAATCATAAAAGATTAATGTTATCAGGTTGCACAGCTTCCTTCATGAAAAGCAGAGTAATGCAGCTTGTTTGCTTGTGATTTACTGGAGAATCTCAAAATCTCTTAACCTTGCTGAACCTGGAATTCCTCCCTAACCATGGACTCAAATTAGTTTTGTAAAAATGGAACGGTGAACTCAAACTTCAGAAAACCTCACTACATTCCCTACAAATTTCATTGAATTAACTAGCAGGGATACATGTAATGCAACACTGAAAGAACCTTCTGCAATTTCCACTAAAAGCCACCAGCAGACATACTTTGCTAACACTTACAGTCATAATTTTAAACTAAACGTTTCATTATCTTTCTAATCAGAGATATAACTTTTTTATAACTACAAAATTTAAAATGCTGAAATAAAAGAGAAAATTCAATAAGATGTTATATAAAAGTTAGAACAAAGCAGCTAACAGGCAAAGCCACAAGATCAAAAACTTCACTAGAACAATTGGA